>CM043023.1:65250126-65429650 GCA_023690525.1 Holotrichia oblita
ATAATGTTTATTGAATAACTTTTCTGCATATGACAACAATAATAAATAATCATTCTGAAATATATCTGTGTAGTTGAAAATTTTTGAACACATTTCAACAACATAAATAGACATTTTAACAAAATAAAAAAACAAATTTTAACAAAAATATATTCATGCACAATTTAAGTATGAAAAACCTACATTCGCCTTACGCACTCAAAATTTGAATTTTGCGATGCGACTTTCTGTTTTTCATATTACCGATATTTTCGGATTCCCATTTCAAATTCCTGTACATTTTAATTTTAATTAATGTGCGAATAATATCTATTTTATGCGTTAGACAACATTGATTACCTTTATCGAGATTATTGAAGCATTTTGATAAATGCTTTTCGATATTGTGAGCAATTTTCTCTGCTATTTTATATTTATTAAAAGCATTATTGAATTCTTCTAGTAGGTGACTCACAATGTTAGTAAATGCTTCAGACGGTCGCTTTAGATACTGAATATCTTTTGATTTTTGGGAACCTACATAATCCTTATAGAAAATTAGCAATTCATTTCTATTTGTAAGTTCGTCACTAGAAACTAAAAATTGTTTACATTCTTTACAATCATATCTTTTTATTATACTATAGGCTAAATATCATTTAGAGAAGTAATTACATCTTTTATTATGCGTTGCAAATCATCTCCTTTGACAGGTCCTGAAGATACAAAATAGCAATATGGTATTTTCCAATTGTAAAATAAACCTCGAATGAGAAACACAAGTGCAGTGTTTGCAAACTTTTCTTCTCTACCTAATGTGGCAAGATCTTGATATCCTTCAATCATGTCGGCGGACTTATTGTATTGCAGACATCTTTTCAAAGCGATTTCGTCAAACATCACCACACAATGTTTTTCTTGATTAGTCATTGTTTTGGCTTTTAAGGCAAGTTTCTTGCTAAAATTATTTTTCAAACCTGTAGATAAACTTACAACTTTTAGCCACATTTGAATGGTTCGTATAGAAGGTAAAGAAAATTTTAAGGTATTTCGCATAAATTTGTAACAGCTTGGCGACTTGTAATATAAAGACATAGCTAAGGGCTTTTCGGCCATCGTCCATGGCCTTCTCTTGTTGTAAAAAACATTGCATGTATACAAAGGTTTTCACTGAGGAGTATTTCAACATCGGGAGATTATCAAGGGATGACCGTATTATATTGCATTTCTTTGATAATCTATATTTTTGCGAATAAATCACTTTGTATCGTTTTTTTAGTTTGTTAAAAGCAAGTGACATTTTTTTAGTTTTTGATTCTATTGTTGCTGCATTGGGAGATGGCATTTGTAACACACGTTCACTAACTTTTGACTGTGGGGAACGATTAGTGGAAGTGTCAGTAAAAGATGATATACTTGAACAACTCCTAGTCCCTTTTGCTATTTTAAGATCTTTACGTGATTGTGGACTTATACTTGAATTACAGTATGTTCTTTTGCGGCTACATGTTTCATGGGTAACTATTGGCTTAGTTAACAAACTATCGATGGTATCTGTGAAAATAACGATTTTATAAAAATATGTATTCTTTTGTTAAGTAGGGAACAGTGTCTCGATCGGATACAATAACTCGCTCTTGTATCGCTATATAGAATGACTTGATATGTTTGTGCGCACACTCATTGGTACCGCTTTATACCCAAACATGTGTGAACTAATTAGATTTTCTCGTACCTCGTACTTGAAATAGTTTTGATTACAATACTTATTCATTCAGATAAAAACTTAACATTTTAATTGTTGTTTGAAACAAATATCGTTGAGTCACAGTGTACTATTAGAGTTGCTGTGTACCACAGGGTCGAGTCACTGCCAAGTACCGGTAAACAGTGACTCATTTCTCATTTTTTATCTATTACTGCTCATCTCCTATATGATTGTCTTAATTAAAAAAGTAATGATGCAGATGAAAGCTTAACAACCAAAGTCTTTTCTGGGTGCATTTCAGCTTCCTACCGAAACAAAAACTACCTAATATGATTGTCTGAACAAAAGTGAGTCACTGTTCCCTTATGACCTTATACAGTGCTTTCTACATTTTTTGAGAATATAGTATTATTTGTCAGCGTTTAATAGCATAAAATCTGCTTATTCTCTAAAACGTTAAATAAGGCCAAAGCAATTATTTATGGTAAGCAAAAACACGTAATCTTGTAAGTATGCGGTCAAACATCTCGAAATCGAACTATGAAAACCAGCAGAAAAAAAAAAAACGGTTACAGGAAAAAAATGTACACTCCAGCAATACACGGGAAATATTCCCGTTAAAAACGATTTCGAGTTAGAGAACTTCCACTGAATATATGTACAAGCATTTTTGCCATTCTTTTGTGCGATTACTATTACCAGTTGGAAATTTGAAAAAAGTTATATCTTTATTTTTACTTCTTGTATTGGAACAGTTAAAATAAACACACCTCTTATTTGCAGTTGTATTCATACTTATTGATTAATTAACACTTATAAACAAGCAAAGCACAGTGTTAATCGAAAAGCTATATATTACATGTAATTATCAATTCACGCATGCTACTAACATAAGCGCAATACACTTTTAAGAAAAGATATTTCATGCATCATATCGTCTAGCAACTACCTCACTCGTTGCTAGCTCGATGTGAACTAACAAATCTCGGTCCCAAATACTACTAGAGACCCCTATATCTCGGAACCTTTTGCGGTACGCTTTATACTATTGCATTGCGCCTCTTTCCTATTCTTCACTCAACGGTTTTAGTATAAGAGATAGAAAGAAAGCATAATAATCAAAAATACTCTACATCTAATTATTAACTATGTTATATATATAATCAAAAATACAAATTACACAAAAACAAAAGCGCATCACAAAACAGTTTTATTTTTTAAATACAACGGTTATGTTTTTTTCTAAATATTCTTAGAGAGCTTGAAATTCTCTTTACAATGATACCAAAAATATTGTCATTATCTTGAAAATTGCAGCCATCATAATGTTTTTAAATTTAATCTTTGTCAAACATTAGAATTTATTAGCAACCTTAGAAATCAAATACAAACAAAAGAAAACAAAAGCCGGATAGTTATAGCCATATTTGTGCATCGTTTTCCCCTGTCAAACTTATTATTATTTGCCTGCATTGCAATAGGTATTATTATTACATTGAATAACAGTTTGACAGGTCCAAACGATGCACAAATATGGCCAACTACCCGTCTCTTGTTTTCTTTTCTTTGTATTTGTTTTTTAAGGTTGCTAATAAATTGTAATGTTTGACAAAAATTAAATTTGAAAACACTACGGTGGCTGCAATTTTCAAGATAATGATATTTTTTTGGTATCATTGTAAAGAGAATTTCACGCTCTTTAAGAATATTTAGAAAAAACATACGCCTTATATTTAAAAAAATAAAGCTGTTTTGTGATGCTCTTTTGCTTTTGTGTAATTTGTATTTTTGATTAAGTAACATAGTTAATAATTAGATGTAGAGTATTTTTGATCATTATGCTTTTCTTCTATCTGAAATTTTTGTTGACAAATTTTCTGAATGAAGATCCACTGGAAAAAAAAATTCTGTTGTAAGAAGAGAGGTGGTTACAATGCAACACCATCAGTAAGGCTATTGCGAATAGCTATGCAGAACAATATGAATATCCGAATTAAAATGGCAATGGATACAGGATATATGACAACAGTATCGAAAATCAAGATAATGTAGAATCAACTGAAGTATAAGCAGTTGAAATCCCTACTACTGTGACTGTTAGAGGTGAAGTGAATGAAAGTGTTGACATTAGCTGCAGAGGTCACATAGAAACATGTTCCAATACCTACGTGGCTGGTTATTTGATTTATTTGACTGAGAAGAAATATCAGTGTTATAAGTGTGTTTCCAGTTTTGGAAAAGTGGGTGATGAAATAGTGGACAAAAAAGAACTTTTTCTTTTGTACAAGGATTACTCATCTGATAGTAACATTAAATATCTAAAAAACCAGCAGAAGAATTCATAAGTATAATATCTTAGCTATTGACAAACTTTACTGCGTCCTTTGATAAGTATAAACTTCAAACTAATGTCACGACAAAGATTCGCAGCCATACAACAAATATAACAATGTGCAATCAGTGGCTTCATACATCTACGGATTCTTCACAAGATGTTTGTTGTTAACTCTTTAATAAAAAAGATGTTGTTTCGTCATCTAAAATGGGAAACTGAAAAATATGAGAAAACTGCTGTCGCAAGTAGTTTTAAGCCTCGCCGAAAAATTAGAATATTATCAAATTAATCCTTTTGTAATTGTAAGTGTATTCTTATTTTAAGTATTATTTGTTAGTTTTATTTATTTTGTAACAATCATTTTGACCTGGTATTTGTTAATATAATCAATAATGTATCTGCGTTACGAATGTAAATATAAAAGTTTTTATACAATGTTTAAAATTCTAAACGAAACATCCGAATCAATAAATTGTAATTTGTGAATAATTTTTTCCTTTATTTTCGAAGTAAAAATTTTAACTTTTACGTTCAGTAATATCTACTGGAAAAAGTAAAGCATTTACTTGTTTTTTCTTAAACGATAAGTTACATTACGTACATAAAGAAATGTTTAATACGTCGCTTAAACATTACACCTTAAATTTGTTTTCTAAAAATAAATTTGACAATTGCCAAATAAGGTTATAAAGTGACTACAATCAACATTTACATGATTATCGTGAACTTGAAGGATTAAAAAAAATAGAGATTGCCTATAATTTTTCAAAACGTTTATAAATTAATTGGAAATATTGACATTTCACTAATAATTTATTCAAAAGTTCTGAAAGTACGATGTAAAAAACATTAAACGTACTCAGAATGAGCATTAGAAATAAAACTGTCACTAATTTCGAGCCAAATACAAATAAAAGGTTGTTAAGGGGCCTGACACGCTCGTGGTTCGTTCCAATGTTACTCGTACCGTTCAGCAAGGCACGGTTAACTTTGAACGTGTAAGGGGTAACACGCGTGAAAAAATTGGAACGAGCACGGCACGAGCAAAATCAGACTTAACTTGATTTTAACTGTGTGACGTCATACGTTTCGGGTAACATCGAATGAAAATCGAACGTGTATTTGTAAAGTTCGTGTCGTGTTTACGATGTGAGGTGATTAATCCGCTATTACAGACAGGTTATGATCTGTTTACACCACCTTTAGTGAGTAACTGAACTCTACTTTATCCAGAAAGCAAAATATTTGATAATGGATTCAAGACAAATCCCTAAAGATTTTTTAATTGAATTTTTTGCTTTGTATAATGAGCAAGAATGCCTGTGGCGAATAAAATCAAAAAACTATTCAAACAGAGAGAAAAAACAAGAAGCATATAGAGTCTTAATAGATAAGTATAAGGAAGTAGATCCCGAAGTTACCCGTGAAATGATTGTAAAAAAAATCGATTCATATAGGGGATCTTTTAGAAAAGAGTTGAAAAAGGTGATAGAATCACAAAAATCTGGGGCAGGGTCTGACGAAATATACAAACCACGTCTCTGGTACTATGAACATTTATTGTTTCTGCGAGATCAAGAACTACCTCGAAAGGGCATATCAAATATGAATATGAATGAAGATAGTATGGAAGATGTAAGTATTTTTTTGTTGAATAAATCAGAAGTTTGTTGGTTAAGATATATTTTTGAAGAGGATTATATTATATTTATTTATTTATTAGTTAACGTTGTGACAGCCGTTACTTCCCCTCTAACTATTATATTTATCATTTATTTATTTCAAAATCAGAAAAGAAATATATTTCTATATTGCAGGTTATTACAGAAGATGAAGGAAGTGAATCTCTTGCATCTCCTTTAGCATCATCGACTACGTCTATATCATTTGAACGCTGCAATACTCCTTAAACTTCAAAAAAACGAAACAGTAGTGATAAAAATTTATTAACTCTTGCAACCACAACATTGAGAAAAATTAACGAAGAAAAGGAAGTTACTGATGATGAATTTTCTATAGCAGGAAAGAAATATGCATTTGACTTAAGAACATTAAATACTGAACAGCGAACTATAGCTGAAAAAATCGTCAGTGATGTAATTTATTATGGTAAATTGGCTCAATTAAATGTAAATTCATCCATAAACCTAAATACACGAAATTACCATCAAACATCCTCAACAACATATTCGTCTCAGCTGCAGGAAATGTCAACATATTTGAATTTTCATAAGGTAAATTAAAATTAAAGAAAATCAAGACTTAAGAGTATTTGTCTAGTTTTTTTTTCTTATAATTTTTTTTTTAAGTTTGGTGGTTTGAAATATCTTTATTTATCATTTTAATGGAATTTACAAGTTTAATTTTTTTAATGTAAAATCTAATTATATACACTTAATAAAACAATACTTAAAGGTAGAAAAAACTGTTTATTTCAGTATCTTTATTACAAATCATCTTGCCAGGAAACAACTCCTTCATTTAAAAAGTAGTTAGAAAACAATTCTCGGGATTGTTTATTTTCCACTGACATGTGTCTATTTTGTGTAAAATTTAGACCACTCAAAGCTGCAATCCCAGAATCACTTTCTTCAAAATTATATGTTGAAGAACATTTACACCTTAGAAAATTATGTAAAACACAACAAGCCATTACTACACAATCAATATGTTCCAATTTCAGGTTTATTGGCGTATGAAATATTCTAAATCGTGAAGTCATTATCCCAAAGGCATTCTCTATCACTCTTCTTGCCCTGCTTAATCTGTAATTATATATTTTGCGTTCATTTGTTAGAGTATTTCTACTAAATGGCGTTAAAAAATCTTTTCTTAAAGCAAAAGCTTCATCACCAATAAATACATATGATATGCGGTTTTCACTATTCTTGATTTTTTCGGGGGAGGGTAATGAGAGAAGATTATTTTTAAGTTTATAATAGAAATCTGTATATTCAATCACTCCACCGTCTGAAACCCTGCCATTAGTTCCTACGTCACAGAAAATGAACTCGTAATTTGCATTACTTATTGCCAGGAGAACAATGCTGTTATAACCTTTGTAATTCCAAAAGTAAGATCCACTATTCGGAGGAGCTTCGATTCTTATGTGTTTCCCATCCACTGCCCCTAGACAATGTGGAAACTGCCACTTACTTTCGAAGTCCTTGGCAATAGTTTTCCACTCGGTTTCAGTTGTTGGAAACTAAAAAGGTTTTATCTATAATTAATATACATGAACGTTAAACATTTCTTAATAATTAATCAAAAACTTACTCTCATATAGTCTCCTGAAAGTGCTTTAATAATAGCAGCGCATGTCTCAGGAATAATTTTTGACAGTGCTGATGAAGATATAATTGTAGAAAACTTTAAATCTTCATATGTTCTTCCTGTAGCAAGAAAACGAAGAGTGGCGCTAAGACGTTCATGAGGAGATATTGCTTTTCTCATTACAGTGTCTTTTTTAATATATGTGGTGTTAAAAGTTTTAATAATTCCATATATGTTTCTTCCGACATTCTTAAATAATTTAAAAAGTCTTGTGGTATCGATCTTAGTTCATTTACTAAATTAACATGAGAAAAATGATTTCTTTTCAATAACCATTCTCTACTCCACTGCAAACGACCACGTTTCTTTTTTCTGAAGATTAAAATTAAGCTGATGCTTACTGCACATAGTTTCAGTTTTAGTCTCATTTTGATAAAATCACGAACATTAAATTTGTGTTGTAGGTGCACGACTAAAAAAATTAAACTCTGTTCCTTCAAAATTGTGCATATAAAAGACAAAAAAGCACGAGCGTGTCAGTGTGTTCATTCAGTTCGGATAAAATTGTGCAGTTCAGAACGGTACGAGTAACATTGGAACGAACCACGAGCGTGTCAGGCCCCCTTTGTTTTCTCATTGACGATTCTTGTACCGTCCTGCACATGCGCAATTTAATTGCGCGTGTTTTAGTTTCTCAGACTGATTGTGGATTTTGCCGGCTAGTGTTTTGATTTTTCCTACATCGTTCTCGTACAATTTGAAAATCGTTAGTACCAGTCCCAGTTATAAAGCGCTTATCGGTTACGGATTTGAATTGGATCATTCTGTGTGGAACCGTTTAGCTAAAGGGTTCGGCTTGTATCTGCGTTTTTCGGGATATGGCTGATCGATTTGACATTGCTATCAGCAGTTTGCATGTTGTAATCGATCGAGTTAGTCATTTTATAAGTGATATGTCAACTAGAGTAATAAAATTGCCAACCGAAGAGGAAGCGGTGGAGATCGAAAGAACATTCGATGAACTAAGATTTTCCAATGTAATAGGATGTTTGTATGGTACGTATATCCGTATCGACAAACTCCATGAAGATCCTGACTCATATCTTAATACTGAGTCCGGCAGTGAAACGGGAAGATTAAGATATTGCGAACATTGGAGCCAGACGGCTCAAGGGATGGGTAGGGGACTCGACCTTGAACGTCCAGAGGGGCGGTATTTTCAGTCGCCATGTTGCGTTGGACGAATGAGCAGCGTGCTTTCGCCGTAAAAGCATGTTACAAAAATGCTGATAGTGCTGTTGCTGTTCAGCGTGCTTTCTACTACTTACTGCTAATGTAACCAAGAAACGAGGTGGTAGTGTAAGGACGGTTCGTACTCCAGAGAATGTTAATCGGGTGCCAGAGGCTTTAACAAGAAGTTCACGGACATCTGCAAAGCGTCACAGCATAGAGCTCGGTCTTAGTAACCGAACCATAAGAAGAATCCTGAAGAATGATCTCCACTTTCATTCATTTAAGATGCAGGTAGTCCAAGCTCTCAAACCTCAACACTACGTAAGCCGACTACGCTTTTGTTAAAAGTTGTTAAATTTAATTGATCAAGATGGACAGCTGGTCGATAATTTATGGATGAGTGATGAGGCACACTTCCATCTTTGTGGGTATGTCAATAAACAGAACTTTCGGTTTTGGAGTGACAATAACCCACGTAATCTTCACGAAAAGCCTCTTCATTCACAAAAGGTACTGTAACAGTGAACTCTGAACGGTATGCTGAGATGTTGGTGAACGTTGCATTTCCTGCTCTCGATGAACATGTGAATGATCGGTCATTATTCCAGCAAGATGGTCCTACTAGCCACACTGCTAACATTTCGATTGACTTGCTGAAATTAGCGTTTCCTGGTCGCTTAATTAGCAAGAATGGCGATATTCGTTGGCCTGTCTGTTCACCAGACTTGACGGCTCCTGACTTTTTTTTGTGGGGTTATTTAAAGCTAAAGGTTTTTGAATCAAACCCACCCAGAACTAGGGACGAACTGAAGGAGCGAATCCAACAGAAGATTAACAACATTCCATTGGATATGCTACGCAGAGTCATGAGATCCTTCACTGACTTCAAGAATGTGTTCGAAACGAAGGACGCCATCTTACAGACATAGTTTTCAAAAAATAAACATTTTCACATATCCTCAATAATTTCCAGTAATTTAGATTAAATTTGTGTAAAAAAGTTCAATAAATATTAATTTTTTTTTAATGTGGTGGGTGCTTAGTTGCAGTGACTCCGTAAGCTGTATCGCTTGCCTGGCTATCATCGCAACTCTCGCGGTGTAGTTTTGTGTGTGTATGTTGTGTTCAATTGGCTTTGTGACAGCATCATATCGCCTTTTATGATGCTGCGCTGTTAATCACTTTGCTCCCAACAGCGAATGGCAAGTCGATCCGGGATTAAACTCTCTGAAAAAATGTCACCGTCCCTCCAGAGAATTGAACCCCGGCGCCTGTCGTCCCCTCACAACGATACTCAGCCACCTAACCACTGCGGCCATCGATCCGTTTATGATTATTATAACGAAAAAAATGTATATATACAGGGTGGGGCATTAGTGTGAGGAAGTCCAATTACTCCTTTATAATAACTGAAATGAGAAAATGTTATTAAGATAAAAGTTGAAGCGCATGGGGGGCTAGAAATTACATGGTCGTCGGTTCACCACCGATGATAAAATTACAGCTTTAGCGCTTTTTAAACAGACAGGCTCTGGCTACAAATTTTTGTCAGAAATGTTTGCTCTCCCATCTAGAGTTACTCTAATGAAGTTCTTAAATGACACTCCCATTGGCCCAGGACTTAACAGCAATATAATCGAAGGTCTCACAGAAATGGTCAAAATTTTAAAACCGCTGGATAAATACTGCATCTTAACATTTGATGAGATGAGTATTATGCCACACCTTACCTATAATAAATATAAAGGCGAAATAGAAGGATTTGAATGATGTGTCAATGATGTTCGAAAAACAAAAATAGCAGATCATGCACAAGTATGCACTACTAATATATAAATTAACATTTTTAATATGAATAAATTTTTAGGTATTTATGCTACGGGGGCTCAACCGCAAATGGAAGCAGCCGGGGCTGTACCAATTTGTAAAAGGTGATGCCAAAGCATCGACCATAATAAAAACAATAAAAGAACTGGTCACAGCGATACATTCAGCGGGCTTTACTATTGTGGGTACAGTATGTGACCAAGGAGCTAATAATGTGAGTGCATTAAAGACCTTAATAAAGGACACAAGAGCGAGCTACTTAAGAAGAGGAGAAAAAACATGAAAATGTATTTGAAATAGAAAATCGCAGGATTATTCCCCTTTCTGATCCTCCCCATTTACTCAAGGAAATTAGAAATAATCTTTTAAATAAAGACATATATCAGAGAATAGAGAGAAAGTGGCTAAGTGGGAAGATATTGTGACAGCTTGGCAGCTAGACAATTTTAGTGGAGATTTAAGGATCATGCCCAAGTTGACAGAATTCCAAGTATCTCCTGATCTTGACATTGATTTCTGGAGGTCTGCTGTTAATTTGGTATTCACCATGTATACAGTAGATGTGCGAGGAAAGAAGAATATTCGAACAAGTATGAAAAGTAAGTTACTTTATTCTATCTTGTACAAAATGTATATATGCAGTTATTTCTTTTTACAGAATAAACAGAAACAGGCGTCCCCGAGGTCGGCAGAATATCCAACTTTCCAACTTCCAGAAGATGTGAACACTCTCAAAATGCCCTTCAGTTTCCATGCTTTTATTATGGAAAAGGAAATTGGAGGTGCATTATTATATAGATTAACATATTGTAAGAAAGAATTATTTCAAAATTTTGTTGAAATGTATAATATAATCATGTATATTTTGAAACATCATATACATAGTCCTAATTTACTAAAATCAATAAGACTTTAAGTGTCAACATAAAATTCGGGTTTAATCATTGTGAATTTCCTATAATGATAGGAAATTTGAGGTAATATTGCCAGAAAAATTTGCAATGTTAATGATTTTCAATTATATGAAAGGAGTTATATTGTTGTTGCTGGAAGAGACACTAGACCCTTGCCAAATAATGCATCAATGTTATATAAAGAGGCAAAACATGTTTATAGTAAACGTAGATAATAAATTTTGTTTGAAACATATCTCTTATTTTAATATATTAATTGGAGATCTGGTTATATCACTACCTATAATATCCCAAGCATGAGTATCCTCATAAATCAAAATTTAATTATGTGTGTATATTGTTTTGTCACCATTATAATTTATTTATATTGTAACGATTATTACATGTCATCAATAATAATCAATTAAAAGGTATGTATATGTTCCCTGAAAATTCTAATATGAGTATAATTACTTGAACAGCGAGTGTAGTAACAATTCCGAAATACATGTTTTATGAGAGAATCCCACAGAATATGTATTTGGAACACGGTCATAGTTTTTCACTTAGCTGGTCAAGTTAAAAAAAAGAAACTTAAATTGCTCTCCATCATTTTGAATTTTCGCGCTGGGAGTTCTCCATGCCCGTCAGATGGCTCTCACGTACTAATCTTCCTTGTATTTTATGAAGTTTACATTCTATCCGTAGGTAGTATTATCTATGGTCATATCAAATCAAAGCAAAGCGATATCAACATTACAGAGTCCCAGAACTGGTCGGACGGTTCGAAGTCTAGAACAGTCGCAAGGAATCTGAGGAAAAAATTGGGGGAGAGTTGGACATTTCATCAGAAGAAGAAATTATAGAAGAGAAGTTACACTGCATCGGAAATGGAACTAATAGGCCAATTCTGTGCAATTCCTTACAGATCTGTAACGTTACAAAAGTCTGTAAATGTTATACTTACAGATTTACGATTGGAGCAATTCTGTATACATTTCTGTAAAAACAAGACGAGTTCATGTTATTCTTATGTAGTGTGACTTCGTAAGCGTGTATGTCAGTTCTGTTAGGTTAGGTGTAGTGGGCACAGAAGTTCAGTGATATTATTAAAACATTTCGTCAAATATAACTGTTATAATTAAATTATCTAAAATAATGAGGTAAGATATTTTAATTATGTCAAGCACTCTATCTATGTTCTGGTAATATATTTATAACAGCAGCCAAAAACGTAAACGGACAAAAAATACCACCAAGGAACAATTAGACCTTTATTTACAATATATGGAAAGAGATTACCATTTTAGAAGTAGTACTATAAATCCCACGTTAGGGGAAAACTACATAGAAAACCAGTAGACAGAATTATGTAATAGTTTAAATGCAATTGGACATCCGGCCTCTACCAAGCAATTAAACCCAAGCTAATGTCTATTCTCATGCAAACAAAATACGTAGCCGCCACCGCAGATATTTGGACATCAAATAATATCCAATCATTTTTAACAGTTACGTGTCATCTAATAATTGAAAATAAGTTGGAATCTTATGTATTGACCACAAACCACCTCTCTGAACCATATATCGGCCAGTATTTTAAAGGAAATATTTAGTAAATGGAACATTGTAAATAAAATATGTGCAATAGTAACAGACAATGCAGCTAACATTAAAAATGCAGTGTCGCTATTGCAGTACGAACATCTGCCATGTGTTGCTCATACAAATTTAGTTATTCAGGACGCCCTAAAAGATGTACAAGAATTAGATGAGTTATTAAAGAAATGTCGCAAAATTGTTTCTCAATTTAAAATGTCAGCTTTAGCAATGGACAAGTTAGTGAAAATACAGCAACAAATGGGCATAGATACGGCATTAAGAGTCAAACAGGATGTAGTAACTAGGTGGAATTCTTCGATGACAACGATAGAAAGGTTACTTGTTTTAAAAGAGCCTTTATCAGCAGCTCTTGTAACATTACCGAATAGCCCTCCGCAATTAACCGCTCAAAATTGGTCAATTTTAGAAGAATGCTTAGAATTACTAAAACCATTTGAAATACAGGGCGGGGCAAAACAACCTCCCTAGTTTCAATAGAAAATTGTAAAGCGAGCAGAGGTCGTAAGAGGGTGAGGATGACGTACATGGCGGCAGGTAGATATGCTGTTTGCGTTACAAAAGGTTTCAGTCGTAAATATAATGTGGACGAACGAGCAGTGCGCTTTCGCCGTGGAAGTATACACAGAAACGAGTCTGTAATCGCTGCCCAGCGCGCGTTCCGTATTCGATTCCAAATTCCCTGTCGTCAAGCAGTTCCGGACCGAAAATCGATTACGTTGTGGGTAAGAAACTTTCGGGAAATAGGAACCGTTGTCAAAATGAGAAGTGGACGACCTCGAACTGCTCGAACACTCGAAAACATAGACGCAGTCAAACACTCAATTACTCACCTACACGCATTGCTCGCAAACATGCGACCGCACTTCGCCGCTCTAATCGCAGTATGCGGCGAATTTTTCATCAAGACCTTAATCTTCATCCATACAAGATGCTCATTGTTCAAGAATTATCAGAACTTGATTAGCATAGCCGAATTGTGGCATGTAATGAAATGATTGAAACTTTACTGTATGACGTGATTGTATACTTCAGTGACGAGGCACATTTTCATGTTTCTGGCTGTGTAAATAAACAAAATTTTCGATATTGGAGCGAAAACAAACCGAGGATGATCCACGAGAAGCCACTACATAGTGATCGTGTCAGAGTTTGGCGCTCAGTTTCCCGAATAGGGATCATCGGGCCTTACTTTTTTGAGGAGGGAAATCGGGCAGTTATGGTTAATTCTGAGCGCTATGTGTATATGCTTCAGAATTCGTTTGCCCCTGCTCTTGAAGAGCTTAGTCTCCAAAATGTCTGGTTTTAGCAGGATGGAGACACAGCCCATACAGCGCGAGTATCAACGCTGGTTTTGAGTAAAATGTTCCCCGCGCGCTTGATCTCCCAGAGCGGCGATATTCCGTTGTCCGCGCGCTCGCCAGGTTTGAGCCCGTGCGACTTTTTTGTGGGGTTGTCTCAAAGCAGAGGTTCATAAACATCGTCCGAGAATCCTGCAAACCCTAAGGGAGCCAATCCGCAGGGAAATTCGCCGTATATCTGCAAAAATGCTCGAAAGGGTTATGAGAATCTTCAGAGGATGCTTGCAGCAGTGTACAGAAAATGAAGGACAACACTTGTCACATAAGTTAAAATTGGCCATGCAACTACTTTATTATATCGAAATAATTTTTTTCTATCTCTACTACTTTTTTTAATTCAGTTTAAAAACTAGGGAGGTTGTTTTGCCCCACCCTGTAGAATCAAATATAATTTTAATAGAACAATTTATCAAAAGAAATTGTCTGTTGTGGTTTCTACGGCACCAAAAGAAACTCGAAACGACAGTGCATCAATCTCTACAGAGTCGGCCCTCTCTGAAGAACAACCAACAATGTCCAGTAGTTTAAATCTGTGGGAAAATTTTGATTTAAAAATTATAATGATAAAAGATAAATTTGTATCAGAAGAGAATGTGATTGCTGTTTTCAATAAATACAAAGAGTTGCCACACGAAGATAGGAGCAGTAAGCCTCTTATATTTTGGGAAAGCAATAAGTTATTGTTTCCAAAGCTTGCTCAGATCGCAAACAAATACTTATTCATTTCCAGCCACGTCTGTTCCCTCTGAAAGAATTTTTCCTGAAGCGGGATTAATCACGAAGGACAGACTATATAATAAACTATCGATAAGCAACTATCGATAGCGACTATCGTTAAGGAACTATCGATAGTCCTCGATAGTCCCCCCTAGTCGATAAGGAACTATCGATAGTATTTGTGACTAGCGATACTGCTATCGATAGTAAAAATTGTCGATAGTGCCCATCACTATTTACATGGTCTCTAATATTTTTGCGAGAAAGTCGCATGTAATTCCTATAAATTACATATTTTTAGGTTATGTTTTATTTTTCTTTGCCAATTATTTTATAACTTCTTTACTTACCTGTCGTTCTCTTCTTCCAACAAAAAACCTACGAACAATCCTATATTTATATTATTCTTGATTTTTATTTGTTCTATAACCGCTACAAATACTAATCTGTTCCACCATACAAACCGTATACAAACAAGTTTGCATACAGTGTTTATGTTACCGATTCTGTTACAACTTTATGGACATGCGCTCGCTTAGCGTAAAGTTTACGTAATTCTGTAAGAGTTACGGATATTCTGTGAGCAAAATATGGACACAGAATTGCAATTTCATCTGTAAGCCCTTACAGACGTTGCACATTATATCACAGATCTTACAGATGTGCACAGAAACCCATAAATGATAAAGAGTATAGCGGTTCAGCCGAAGAGAGCGATAGTGATCGTAGCGAAAAATCAGAAAACAATAAACACGAATACTTCAATCGGAAAGATAAAATAACAAAGTGGTATAAAAATCCAGTGGTTAGTAAATTCAGCAAAACTTCGAGTAAAAATATTGTAAAAATTTTTCCTGGGCGAAGGCAGTGTGCAAGAGATGTTATCAACAAAAGAAGTGCATTCGAAAAAAAATTAGTGACGACATCATTGACAATATAGTTGAACGCACAAACTTACAAATTGCAAAGATGCGAATCAACTATAACCGCCCGAGACGGGCTATATACACAACAAAACCAGAATTTATGGCATTTATTGGCTTATTACTATTTGCAGAAAATAACAAACAAAACTACACACATTTTTTGGAAATATGAACTGAAGATGGAACAGGCTCAGAAATATTTAGAAGTTGCATGAGTTAAGCCGCCTTTACACCGAAGTTAGTAACAGAATTGTTAATAACTTTTGTTATTAACCGCTGTTATCAACTGCCTTTGATCTTTACCGACTCTCGATGGATAACATAAATCCTGTTACAAATAGGGTTTTTTCTGTTAATTACACGTGTTATTAGCTTTTGTTACAAGAAATTTTTGGACGATTTTATCAAGTTAATTCATTTGTTATCATTTGTTTGTTGTCATTTTGTTAATAACTCGTGTTACTAACTCCGGTGTAAAGCCGCCTTTACGATAGTTTTTTTTGCTTACTGCTCTAAGATTTAACGGCAAAAATAGTAGAATGGATCGCAAAGCAACCGATAAGCTTGCTGCTATTCAAGTTACAGTGGATCGTATCAAGAGAACTGCAGTAACAACTGCTATTTGGGAGAAGCGGTTACAACAGCCGAAATGTTAGTACCTTTCAGAAGTTGATGCAGCTTTCTGCAATATATCCCTACTAAGCCTGCAAAATATGTTTTAAAAGTATTTGTATTGTCATGTGCAGACATTTTATGTTAAAAATTTAGAGGTATATTGTGGTAATCAGCCACACGCCACCGTACAACCGATCAAATAAACCACCTGGCATTATCCATCGCTTATTGCAAGACTGGAAAAGTAAAGCCGAAACTTAACATGTTCAATTGGTACATTGGCCAATGACCTTTTGAAAGACAAAATAATAATGATCGGCGTGAAAAATAAAAGGGAGCTACCGTTGGAGTTCAAACCTCATAAAGAAAGAGAAATTGGTCCCTTTTCGGATTTCAAAAGCAGTTTACTATAGTGTCGTATGTCCCTATTGTTTTCAACCATGCATAATAATTCTGCAGTAGATCCCAAAACAAGGAAACCAAATATAATTTTGGATTATAATTGTCACAAAGGAGGAGTCGACACAGTGGATAATATGTGCGGTACATATTCGGTGTCAAGAAGAACACGAAGGTGGCCGATAGTTATATTCTTTCAGCGCATAAACATCGTAGGAATTAACAGCCAAATCCTGTACAATGCTGCAAACATCAACAATCCTCAAAAATACAGAAAGATTTTTCTAAAGGGAATATGCATGAGAAGTGAAAGTTGTTTTGGTCGTAGATTACTTCGTAAAATCGTATGGCATCAACCAATGCAGAAGCGAACAAAGCGCGTCAAATTGTAGGAATGTGTGCGAGCGGGTAATACAAGTGTGTAACACATTTCGTTTTAAGGGGTCTTATGCTACCTGCTTCGGATGCATGTACGTACCTAATGAAAAGTTTACTTAAAAACGAATCTTGTATCGTATTGCTGTATCCGAGAGTGGTTAGTGGTTGCAAATATTGAAAAAGTAAATGAATCGTAGAACCGGAAATGTTTCAAAAGAACAGAAAGAAATGTTAATAGAATTTCTCAAAAGCAATGTCGACTAACAAGGAAACACAGGCAAGTGGTGGTGAGCGATTTAAATGAAATTTGGTGGGTTTGTAGACTGATGCAGTGTAAGAACAATGGTAACTTGCATAAATGCTAAATCGCTCGTTTTCGGGGGTGGAGGCGACCAAGAGCCAACGCTACCTTCTACTATTTGCGTTAGTTTTGGAGATGAACTTTAAGACATATCAAAAAAAAGTTAAGACAAATATATAATTGTTTTATGAGTACTAAAAGATAGCGACAATAGTTTGGCGGTCATAGTACTTGTTTTCCAGAAACAACCTCCATCCCCTATATTTTTTTTGAAACTGTTGTCGCTATCTTTTAGTACTCATAAATCAGTTATATATTTGTCTTTTTTTGATATGTCTTATAGTTTTGGAGATATTAAAGCAAATAGCGGAAGGTAGCGTTGGCTCTTGGTCGCCCCCACCCCCGAAAACAAGCGATTTAGCATCTATGGAGGTTACCGTTGTTCTTACACTGCATCAGTCTACAAACCCACCAAATTTCATTTAAATCGGTCACCACCACTTGCCTGTGTTTCCTTGTAAGTGAAAGGGAAATTTACCGCAAATTTTACCTATAAAGCTACGCAAAAAAAAAATGGGAAGGGCTCAGTAAATTATTAAACGCGATTCCTGGCGCGGCTAAGGATTGGCGATAATGGAGAAAGGTAACAATTGTTGTTGATTTGTTCTAGACTTGGCAAGATTTTAAAAGAAATACCAAAATTTATGGTAGTTGCATTAAAAATTACACCGGAGGTACTGGTGGAGGCCCTCCAGTGGAGACATAAACGCAGAAGATGCGGAGATCTTCCATATAGTCGGTAATGTTGTATGAACTTATTTTATAGAATATGTAATGACTAGCTTTATAGTTTAGCCATTAGGGGTTAGATGGCGATATGCATTTGAATAAAAGAGTGTGGGTAATAAGGTGATGTAGCATAGAAGTAGTTGAATAAGTACAAGAGGTGTATTAGGTGTATGTATTACTAGTAGAAAATAAAATGGTACAATAGAGTTGGATTTATTATTTTCGTACAAAAGGTTATGGGCCCAGGAGACCCTTGAAGCTATTGAAGTAAATTTGGAACGAGTCTTGTGGTAAAGAAAAGAAATAAATAATAAAACAGTAAAGTAATAGGAGAATCGATACACGAAAGAAGATGGCGGCAACGAAACATAATTTTTATGTAGACCCGTTAAATAATGAAAATTATCACACGTGGAAATTTAGAATGTTAACTTTATTAACCGAAAAGGAAGTGATGAACTGTGTCGAAAAAGAATTCAAAAGGGAAAACTTCACAGATGAACAAAAAAAAAAGAAATGGGGGCAGCAAAGAAACGTGATGATTTATGCAAATCAATAATTGTGCAATGTGTAGATGATAACCAAATTACAATTATTCGCAATGAAGAAACAGCTTACTCGATGTGGAAAATATTAGAACAAAGGTATGAAAAAAAGGTCTACCTGGCCAGTTATTAATAAGGAAAAGATTGATGAACATAAAATTAAAGGAAAATGATGATTTAGAAGACTTCTTAAAGAAATTCGAGGAGTTAGTCCGACAACTAAAAGTATCTGGTGCTGAAATAAAAGACCAAGACCTAATTTGCAATTTATTATTGGCAATGCCTAAATCCTATGAAACAGTTGTCACAATATTGGAAAATACAACTGCAAATGATCTGACACTGGAAATTGTCAAAACAAAACTAAGAATAGAAGCAGAAAAAAGAAAAGCAACAAGTAGTGGAAATAACTCGCACTCCAAGAATTCACCCGTTGCATTTATAGCTGGTGGCTGTTATGAATGTGGGGAGAATGGACATTACAGAAAAGACTGCCCAAGATTATTGCCCTCTGCAAGAGGCAATCATTACAATAATAGAGGAAGAGGTGTACATCAGTCGAAGAAATTTCAAGGACGTGGTTACGACAGTGGACGTAGAAATCAAAATACAAGAAGTCGTTCAAGTTTTCGAGGGAGGCAATACAGAAATCGTAGAGATGGAAATTATGTTGAAAGAGAAGATGGAAGAGAAGAAAACTCTGGAAAAGGAGAAGAGGAAGGCATATGTTTTATGACAGACTGTAACAAACATGATAGTGTAAGTAGTAATCATTTAAATTTTTGTATTGATTCAGGTTGTACTGACCACTTAGTTAATGATAAGAAATACTTTTCTGAGTTATTAATTTTAGAAAAACCTCTTCAAATAGCTGTTGCAAAAAGTAACAATTATATGAGTGCAGTAGGAGTAGGTATTATCAAGGTTAAAAGTGAAATCAATAATGAGGAAATTGCTTGTACAATTAAGAATGTATTTTATGTTCCAAATTTAAGGAGAAATTTACTGTCAGTGAAAAGACTAGGTCTAGCAGAAATTAAAGTTGTATTTGATAATAATGAAGTAAAGTTATATAGTAAAACAGGGAAATTAATAGGATTAGGTCACAGAGAGAATTTGTTCGAAATATCCTTTGAACTAGCAAATAATGAGTGTCTAAATGTAGAATCAGTAAATAATAAGGTTAAATTATGGCATAACAGATATGGTCATATTTGTCAGACAAATTTAGAGAAATTAATTAAAAATAAAATGGTTGAAGGTATAGATGACATTAAGGTAAACAAAATTGAATTTTGTGAATCATGTATTCGGGGAAAATTGACTAGATCAAAGTTTGTTGGTAACAGATCAAAAGCAAAAAGAATTCTAGAAATTGTACACACAGATGTTGCAGGGCCAATAACGCCATTAGCACATGATGGAAGTAAATATTTCTTAACATTCATTGATGATTTTTCTAATTTTGTATATGTATATACAATTCAAAATAAAAGTGAAGTTTTTACATATTTCAAAGAATATGCTGAAATGGTTCAATCTAAGTTTAATCTAAAAATTGCAACATTAAGATGTGATAATGGTGGGGAATATGTATCTGATGCATTTAGGGAATTTTGTAAAAGAAATGGAACATTTATTGATTATACAGTACCTTATACACCAGAGTTAAATGGCAAAGCAGAACGTCTTAATAGAACGTTGGTAGAAAAAGCTCGATCGATGACACATGAAGCAGGAATGCCAAGAGAATTTTGGAATGAAGCAATACGTGTAGCAGCTTACTTGTATAACAGAAGTCCCACTTCAAGTAATGAAAAGGATGTTACATCTGCAGAAATTTGGTATCAAAGAAAACCCAACGTCAATAATTTGAGAATATTTGGTTCAGTAGCATATGCCCATATTCCTAAAGAGTTGAGGAGGAAATTTGATTACAAATCGGAAAAGTGCATAATGATGGGATATACAAATACAGGATACAGATTGTGGAGTATAGATAAACAAAAAATAATAATCTCCAGAGATGTAGTTTTTAATGAAGATGAATATTATTATAAGAAGAAAAGATTGGCCGTAATAGAAGGTAATGAAGAAAATAACGATGAGGATATTGTGAGTGAAGAAGAAATTGTAAAAGTTGAAGAAGATAAAACTGAGAGCAATGGCAGAACAACAAGCAAAAGGACAGTAAAATTACCTCAAAAATTCGATGAATATGAAATGTTTATGGCATTTGATGCAATGTCTTTTATAGACAAAGTTCCACAAAATACTAAAGATTTGAATGGTCGAGATGATGAACAATATTGGAGAAAAGCGATGAAAAAGGAAATAAACTCTTTGGAAAAGAATAAAACTTGGAAAGAAGTAAATATACCAGAAAATGGAGAAATTTTGAGAACAAGATGGGTGTTTGCATTCAAACCGTTAGAACAAGAACTGAATGATCAATATAGAGCAAGGTTGGTTGTAAAAGGATGTGAACAAAGGGAATCTTTTGATTACAATAATATATACTCACCTGTAGTAAAAATGCAAACTATAAGAACATTGCTGTCAATCGGTAACCAAAACAATTACGTTTTTAAACAACTAGACGTAAAAACAGCATTTTTAAATGGAGACTTGAAGGAAGATATATATATTTATCCCCCAGAAGGTATCAAATGTAAAGAGGGAAATGGTTTAAAACTACTAAAATCAATTTATGGACTCAAACAAGCATCGAGGTGTTGGAATGACAGAATCAACACATTTCTAATAAATATTGGTTTTGAAAGGTCAGACAATGATTATTGTTTATATTTTAGAAATTGTAATAATAATTTTATATTTTTATTGCTTTATGTAGATGATATTATATTGACAGGCTCAAATGATGAAAATGTTGAAATATGTAAACATGAATTAATGAAAGAATTTGATTTAAAAGATAAGGGAAATTTGAAATATTTTTTAGGTTTAGAGATTAATTATAAAAGAAAAGAAGGTATTTTAGAAATAGGTCAAAAGATTTATTTAATGAAAGTTTTAAAACGTTTTAATTTCGAAAATTGCAAATCGTGTTCAACTCCAATTGATCCTAAATTAAAATTAGATATAACAAACCAGGATAGTAATATAAATCAATTACCAATTAGAGAATTAATAGGGTGTTTAATGTATCTAATGTTATGGTCACGCCCTGATATAAGCTTTGCAGTAAATTACTTTAGTCGTTTTCAAGATAAAAACTCTGTTGACATATGGAAACACTTAAAAAGATTATTAAGATACCTTAAAGGAACAGCTGATATGCAGTTAATATATACAAGAAAGAAGGACTTGAGTTTTGAATGTTACACAGATGCAGACTGGGCTGGAGATATGACTGATCGAAAATCCGTCTCTGGTTTTCTAATTCGAATCTTCGGTAATACAGTATCTTGGACCACAAGGAAACAGAAGTGTATAGCGCTATCAAGCACCGAAGCGGAGTTAATAGCTTTGTGTTCAGCAGTTCAGGATATTTTATGGTTTCGTAAATTGTTGGGAGATATGAGAATTCCGGTTCAAAATTTTAAAATATTTGAAGATAATCAAGCGTGTATCTCGTTAGTTAAAAATCCCGAAAATAACAAAAGAGTTAAACATATAGATCTGAAATTCAGTTTTGTTTGTCATCATATAAATAATAATGAAATTGTAATACAATATGTAAACACAAATGACCAATTAGCGGATATTTTGACTAAAGGTTTAAATAGATCTAGATTTCAAACTAATGTTAAGGCTATAGGGTTAAGATTGAGAGAGGATTATTAATGTATAATTTTTTTTTGTTAATTTTATAATTATGTTTAGTAAATTGTTATTTCACGAATAGAATACTTGTTCAAATGTTTCATTATAAAACCAAAAGCTATTCATTAAGAGAGGATGTTGTATGAACTTATTTTATAGAATATGTAATGACTAGCTTTATAGTTTAGCCATTAGGGGTTAGATGGCGATATGCATTTGAATAAAAGAGTGTGGGTAATAAGGTGATGTAGCATAGAAGTAGTTGAATAAGTACAAGAGGTGTATTAGGTGTATGTATTACTAGTAGAAAATAAAATGGTACAATAGAGTTGGATTTATTATTTTCGTACAAAAGGTAAAACTGCAATCCTGGGAAATCAGGAAATAAAGGAATTGCATTGAGTTTGTTCCTTTCGAATGTATATAATAGGATATAATAATAGCTTCTTATTTTGTATTTTAGTTAACAGATGATGAGTTAGTTTCTCCACTAGCATCTCCATCGAGCGTAATCGATACTCATGCCACTCTTGGGACATCAAAGGAATATAATGCAGTAGCAGAAGAAAATTTAATACAGACAGAAACTCATATGAAAGTACACGATTCAACTTCGGTAAGTTGTTCTTGAATAATGTAGATCTTATACTATAGCATGCATAAGAAACTTGGTCAGAGTGGCGTAAATCATGTTTTAGTTCGTCCTGATGTCACCAGGCGCTCAAATTTATTGCCGTTTCTGGAAGGAAGCGTCTGTTTGTAAATACCAACGCCATTGTTTATTTTGGTTTTTTGTGGTTCGTGTTTACTGTTGATATAGTCTTAGATTTTATTTATTTGTAAGTCTATTTCAAGACTCTTGAATTTGTAAAATAGTATATTTTTGGTAAATATATGTACTATATACAATTTCCTGTTATAATGTTCGATTGTACTTCTTTTGCAGCGATTTTATTGATGTTATCCCTGAATCACTCCGAATTAAAGCAAGCGTGTTGAAGTGTGGTTAGGATAACTTTCTCAACGTATCTCCTATTGTATTTCTATTTTTATCAAACTATGGTTGTGTATTGTTGTGTTTGTGGTAACCACGACCACAAAATTGTTAAAAGATCATTGCCTTATTTGGACGAAGTGATAAGATACTATTTGTCAATTGATAGGTTACAAAGGAGAAGGCGTACAGCATGTGCTTTGTGTGAACGTGTCTCTGTCGCTCCGTAGAATTTCTTTGTTTGCGGCGGTATTTTTGCGTAATCAAATTTGGTTTTTGCATTGTGCTACTGAATTTATACATAGTGCACACAATGCCGCTTACGCGGGAGCAAATCGCAGACATTAAATCGTTATTTAAAGAATGTGTCAATGAGTTGTTAACCAGTGAAGAGTTTTTGTGATCTGTATCGGATAAAGTTGTAAAAACCGTCGAATGCCGTATTGACCATATGTTCGAGAAATACATTGGTAATATGGAAGATCTTATTAATAAAAATACTGCGTTGGAAAATAAAGTTGACGAACTCGAACAGTACACACGTCGAAATAATATTCGAATCTTTGGTGTACAAGAAACAAATAACGAGGTGGTATTAAACAAAGTGTTAGACATATTCCAAAAGAATATGAAAATTGGTGTTACCGAGGATAATTTAGATCGGTGCCATCGAGTGGGCCGACCGGGAACCTTTCCTCGTAGTATTATAGTAAAATTTACAAGTTACAAATACAGGGATGAGATTATCAAGTGTAAGAAACTACTAAAAGGTACGAAAATCGTAGGTACGGAAGACCTAACAAAGACAAGGTATCAATCTTTGAAATTAGCACGGCAGAAGTATGGAAGAGGAAACGCCTGGTCGATCGATGGAATGCTGTATTTGAAGAAGAACCGGAAAACTGTGAAGATGAATACTCTAGAGGATTTTAATAAAGTATAGATAAGTAATGTACTCTGTCCATAATCATGTATTTAGTTATTACTATTGGGCTATTGTTATCTCTTACATATGCGTATTATTATTACTGAATCGGAGCGGCATTCGCGCTTTCACGTTTATATTTTTGTTTTGTTTTTTATTTGCTATTTTGCTTGAGCGTTACCTACATATATTGTTGCGTTGCAAGTGTGTAACTTATATCTTATTTGTTTTATTTTTTTTTTGTTGTAAATTGAAAACTGAGAACAGTTGTCTCTTGGCATTGTATATAGGGGGTAGTTAGATTTAGGCACACTAGAAAATATTTCTTTTTTGCTATTTATTAATTTTTGTTATTTGTGTTACTTTGCATATATTCCCACACCAATTATACATACATATATACCATATTACGCATACACGTGTATTAGATGAACTCTGATGTAAATGTTTATTATCAGAATGTGAGAGGGTTACGATTCAAAACAAATTCTGTTCATCATACTATTTTGTCTAATAACTATGATGTAATACTTATGGTTGAAACGTGGCTGGACAATGATATTTTTGATGCCGAGATTTTCGATGACCGATATGTTGTATATAGGAGGGACCGTGTGGGTCAGAGAGGGGGTGGAGTGCTGATTGCCGTGAAAAAGAAATTTGTGTCTTCTCTCTATTTTACTCATGATAGTCTTGAGACAATATTTGTTAAATGTAAAATAAGAGGCAAATATTTCTTAATAAATGTTGCGTATTTTAAGCGTAATTCAATACTAAATGAATACTTGCAATATTTTGACATATTTGAGGGATTTACTTATTGAATGATCATAGTATTTTCGGGGCTGGAGACTAATATTTCTTCAATAACTGATGCGTCGTATGAATTATTATCGGGCAACCGTTTATGTCAATCCCTCGCGCATTTTATAAATTTGTTTAATTTAAGTTCCTTAAACTCCGTACAAAACCTGAATAGAAGAACTCTGGACTTGATCCTGGCTGATGTTGATGCCTCTGTGGAGGCGGCCACTGCCCGGCTTGTTCCTCTGGATGTGCATCATCCTGCGTTATGTGTGAGGTTTGCATCGATAAGTCGTAGTAATTGCACAAATTCTTTAGATCAGAGCATGTATTATAACTATGCCAACGCTGATTTTTATGCTTTATACACTTCTTTAAATCGTTGCAGCTGGGATACGGTAATTAGCCATTGTGATGTTAATAAATCGGTTGATGCTTTCTACGATATTTTATATAATATTCTAAATCAATGCGTCCCAGTAAAGCGTTTCAATTTCAACAAAAACTTTCCAGTATGGTTTAACAAAGAAATAATCAATCTAGTACAGTTGAAGAAATATCATCACTCACGAAGACATAACCCGTTTAATTTGGGTAAATTCCGTTGCTATAGAAATCAATTAAAAACTAAAATTGAACAAGCATATCGGAATTACTGCGGTAATCTTGAAGCATCTCTTAAGTCTAATCCGAATAATTTTTGGACTTTTATAAACAATAAACGTCGAGGTCTACAATCTTCTCAGTACTTGGTTTATAATAACGAGACTTAGGGCCGGTCTTTTCACCTCTTTGTAAAGTCTATATTTACTAAAATTAACTTTTATTTAATCTGAAGATTAAAGATGATGTTAGCTAGAAGCGTCTTTTCAACTATTTTAATGTACGTATTAATAAAGTGACAGATAGTTGCATATAAAATAGGTTGGCAACAAGTTGTTAGAAAATGAACTTCATTGTGTGAGTGAAAAGGCTATCATAATGTAGGTTGTGGAAGTGAGATAAAATGAAAACAAATTAGTTTTCAAATAAAATACGAATTAACGAATTTTTAACCTAACATTTTAGATCACTTTTCCTGTGCCAGCGTCAAATAGTGTGTTACGGTGTATCTTTAGGTTGTTATTTTATTTACTAATTTGAAATGAATGAAAAGGTATGTATTGTACTTATGTAATAAACACAATACTCTAAATTATTTGTATGTTTGCATTTATGTAAGTATAGATGAATACAGGAACTAAAAGAAAAAGATCTAAGAACTTCACAGAGCTGGAAGTGAAATTATTAGTTGATGTTATTTTGAGGCATATTAGCAAGATTGAAAATAAAAAAACAGATGCGATGACATGGAAAGACAAAAAGGAAACTTGGGTTAAGAATTTCAAGCACTTGCAGGGGGCGATAGAACTTCTTCCGTCTTAAGAAATAAATATGAAGGGATTAAACAAGCACTAAAAGCAAAATTGGCAAGAAACAAAGTAGAAATTTTTAAAACTGGAGGAGGCTCAGCACAAATTGAAGATCTTACGGATTATGAGAACGAATTAATGGAACATATTCAATTAAACGTCAATGGTTTACCAGCTATGTTTGATAGCGATCGAATACTGATAGGTAAGAATTGCATCATATTATACTCAAAACCTACAAATAATAAATACAAGTTCACGTATATGATAAAACTGTTTTCATTGAATGAACATTTCAATGGAAAAAAACATAGATATAGTGTGTAAGTAGATTATGAGGGTGGAATATCAATGTACTTGTATATCTTCTCACACTGCTTTTTGCCCTTATTACTACCTTACTGTACTATATTCACATAATGGTATCGTTTACCATTTGCGTTCCTATGTAATATGTATTTGTTTTCTAAATCCGTAGTTAGTCGGCTTTATTCTGTCCTGAACACTATGTGTTAGCAATACCAATTTTCTTTTAGATAATGTAAGTACTGCTGCAGAAGCTTCAGAAAATAAAGGCATAGATCCTATGATTGAAAATACTATAGATCATTCCCAAGAAAACGAGATTATTTTAGCAGAACTTGTATGCGAGAATGAAAATGCTGATATTAATGTGGAAGTTCATGAGATAGTACATGCACAAACTGCTGAAACAAATCAAGTCTGTATAAAAAACAACAAATACTTTTTTATTTATAATTAATAACTGTGATGTTTGCTTTCAGAAAGACACTCCCACTAAATGGAGTGGATGGAATCCACGCAAATTAAGAGAACAAAAACACAAAGCCTTGGCTAAGGGATATTCTACAAAAGATACTTTAAATTCCAAGTTGAATGAAATAATTGTGTTAAGGTCTGAGCTATTACAACTTCAAATGAATTCGTTAAATGAAGAAAATGCTGTTAAAAAGAAAGAATTAGCCGAACAAAATGACTATACAGTGAAGGAGAGGCACTTAAAACTTCAGCTTCTAGAACTACAGATTGAAGAACAAAAAGTAAAAATACATTTACTAAAAAAAGAATGTATCAAGGAATCATAAAGATATGAAATATAATATAAAGTATTTATTTTCTATTTAAGTTTACATTTATTTCTGTAAATCTAAAATTTTGATTTGTGCAATATTTGTTACCACAAAATACAACACTGAATTTAATATACCTACATTTTCATAAAAATTGTTCAAAATATCTTATAAGTGAATTCCTTTACAGCTACTCCGACATGATTCTGGTCTACTTCTCGTGCATCGCCAATTGGATCTTCTACATTTTCTATATCATCAGGTAGTTCATCATGATGTGCACATGCTAAATTGTGTACTACAGCGCTTGCTACAATGATTGCCTGTGCTAACTCTAATTTCGTTCGTATGCCTAAACTTAAAATGGGAAAACGCCGCTTCCATATACCAAAAGTTCTTTCTATAATGTTTCGAGTACGAATTTGTGCTTCGTTATACAAATGTTCTGCTGCCGTTCTAGGTTGGTCCAAAGGAGTTAACAAATACGAGCGCAATGGATAGCCACTATCTCCTAATAATACACAATCCTGGAATTCACCAGCCTCAAACCTCATTCTAACTCTTGAATTGTTGAATATATGGCTATCGTGGGATGCGCCAGGCCACCTTGCTACTATGTCAAGAATCTCATGTTGTGCATTACATACCACTTGCACATTCAATGAGAAATAGCCTTTCCTATTTCTAAAAGCCTCTGCAGCATCTCCTCCTATTAACACAGTATTGAATATCAACAGTGTACAATACATAGCATGTTATCAGTATGTTAAGTATAGTTTACCTGGTGACTGTAGTTTTATGTGTGTACAATCAATAGCTCCTACAACACGAGGAAACCGAGCCACTCTAGCAAACTGTAACACAGTAGCATGTCTCTCAGGTTCATCTGCGGGAAGATGAATATACTGATCACCTAGTTCGGCTAATGTAAATATGCATTTTTGTATTATTTTTCCTGCGGTAGACTTATGCACACCACCATAATCACCTACAGTTATATAAAAGCTACCTGTTGCCAGATATCTTAACGTCAAGAGAAGTTGCTGCAGTGGTGCAACAGCATAGTTTCTGGAAGTTTTAAATGTTAATATTGATGGTAAACATATTGTTCTACCAGATATTTACCGATCAGTTGCAGGTCGCAATTGTTCCGCAATATGTTCTAAGAGAATATTAGCTGTTTCTTTCGATACCCGATACCTTTTTATAAATTCTTTGTCGTCCCAATTACTCATATCGACGCAAGCTTTTCTCGAACGATAAACTTTTCGTTCGGGATTTACAGCATTAATAATGTTGAATAATTCAACATCTAGAAATAACTCTTCGTCGCCTATCATTACGTCCACGGAGGTATTTTCAAAGTAAAAGATCTAATATTTTAGGTTAGAAACTTCTTATTATGGCGTTTAATGCCCACTATTTGTAGGCAACAAGTTACGGGCAAGATAAACATATTTAACGGGAGAATTAACGTTAGTGGATAGTGAAAAGACACGTAAAATTGTTAAAGTCCACATTAAATTAATGACAACTTTACAAAGAGGTGAAAAGACCGGCTCTTACTGTGGCAATGATAACATAGCGCAGGGTTTCGCTGACTACTTTTGCACTACGTTTACTGAACCATCGGGATATGGTGTAGATTTTGGTAATGGGACGATTGATTGGAACTTCAGTGTAAGTGGAATTGACAATGGAGATATTCTAAATGCAATTAAAAAATTAAAGTCAAAGCGATCAATGGGTCTCGATAATATATCTGCTTATGTATACAAGGGTTGTGCTGAATTATTTCTGGTTCCTTTGAAGCACATTTTTAACTTGTCACTTGCGAGCGGATATTTTCCTGATCGGTGGAAGTTGGCTAAGGTAGTACCCGTGTTTAAGAAAGGTGATAGAAAGATGATGATTAATTATGGCCCAATTTCTGTTCTTCCGGTTGTGGCCAGGATATTCGAGCAAATACTTTACACCAAGATCTTTGAGATGATTAAAAATAGGATAGCACTTGAACAGCATGGATTTTATTGCGGCAGATCTATTGAATCAAATTTAATTATGATTTGCGAGGATATTGCGCAAGCCATCAATAATAGGTCGCAATTGTTTATCTTTGCGTCCTATTTATGTAACAGAAGACAGTGTGTGTAATACGGCGGTGAATACTCACATTGCTATATGGTTAGTTCTGGTGTTCCCCAAGGAAGTAATCTGGGGCCTTTGCTGTTTTTAATTTTTATTAATGATCTCCCGTCAATTCTTCAATTCTCCAACTGCTTGCTATATGCAGATGATTGCAAAATCTATCGGCGTATTAGTTTTCCGTCTGACTCATCAAAATTGCAGATTGACTTAAATAATCTGTCGCAGTGGTGTCAGCGTAATAAGCTAGCACTGAATATCTCTAAGTGCTCTGTTATTAGTTTTACAAGAAAAAAAACCTCCTTTCATGTTTGAGTATAAAATAAATAGTTTGGACTTAATTCGTAACACTGAACTTAGGGATCTTGGCATTCTCTTTAATTCAACCTTTTCTTTTAATAATCACATCAATGTCATCTCGGCTGAGGCTTACAGAAATTTATCTTTTATAAGGCGTAACACCAGGGATTTTAGAGATATTCGTTCAATTCTGATACTATACAATGCTTTTGTACGCTCTAAATTAGAGTTTGGATCCTTGATATGGTCACCGAATACTCTTAAACATAGTAAAATCATAGAGGATACAGAATCTTCTTTTGAAATACATTTATTTTACAAAACATGGGGTTAATCCTCCTTTTGAATCGTTCGAAGGTCTGCGGGCTGAGTTTCGTTATAATAAATAATAAATAAATAAAAGGTTAAGAGTGGTCATAATAAATGCTTATTTATTGCAGTTATATAGCATATGGTTAGATAGATGAGCAATTGCCGGTTTAAGGGAGCTCCAGGGGTTGTAATGTATGATCTCCTGGTTAGAACTGTCATGGCTGCCGAGTTCTTACATGCCACGAGGGTGCGCTACGTGCGTCAAAATAGATCATCATATGTCACGCTCGCCATGTTTTGTTTACTCTCGGTTGTCGCTTGATCGCATCAGTTTAAGTTCATTTTTAATCTTAGATTTATAGAAGTTTTAGTTAAAAAAGTAAGTATAGAATTTTAAAGTATATTTATATTATGTACTAAACGTTTGATGAGTTTAACTATACATATTTAATCCATGTTTCAGAAGAAAGTCATTCACACCTGGAAATGGGGAAAGATGGTTGTGCAGTGTTTGATTGCAAACCAAGTAAAAATCATTCTCGCCATAGAATTCCAAATCCTAAAACACAGCCAGACTTATGCAAAAAGTGGATCACAGCAATTAATAATAAACTCTATGCTCAATTAAGCATGGAATATATATCTGAGCATTATAAAGTATGCAGTAAACATTTCGTAGTGGAAGACATTGGACCCAATAATAAGTTGAAGAAAGGCGCATACCCTAAGCTATTCTTGTCTGGTAATTTTTGACTATGATTTTATATGTTATATAATGTATAAATTACCTGAAATTTATTTAAAAGCTTATGTATGACTCTTTTTAGATCGGATAGCAGAAGAACGTGAAGATCCTATTGAAGTCGAACAAACTGCAGTGAATTTAATATGTGATCCTCTTATAAAACATTTATATTGTATGCCAGGTATAATTTTTCTACATTTGTATGCTCATGATAACATTATGGTGCTAAATTTTATAGAAACAATGCAAGTAGAAGAATCACCATTGCCTGGTCCAAGTCAGGAGACTTTGATACTTGAACCGACACAGGAATTTTCAACACCTATTTTAAGGACACCATCACCACGCATAGGTATTAATATAATTGTCTATATAAAAACGGTAATAAACACATTAATATTCATTTGTAGGTAATAAAAGTTTACTCAAAGATTTAAATATAAGAAGAGTAAAAGATCTTACTCCTAAAGCCAAGCATTTGTATAAACAAGCTGTTTTACAAAAGAAGAAAGTAGTGTTGCTTAATAAAAAGTAAATTATTTTCGAAATCGCTTTGAAAAAGCAAAAAAATATGCAGGAACATCTGCATTTGAAAAATTAACTGGAAGTATGACAGATACAATGCAAAAGTTTTTTAAAAACCAAATTGAAAATGCAAAGAGAAAGAAGCATGGCTGGAGGTTTAGCATCGATGACAAAATCACTGCTCTTGCTCTATACAAGCAGACAGGAAACAATTACAAATTTTTGTCACAAATCTTCTCTTTACCTTCCAGGGTAACAGTCATGAAATTGTTAAATCAAATCCCGATTCAGTCTGGTTTTAATGAATCGATCTTTTCTGGATTGTCAAGATTATCAGAAACTTTAAAACCTTTAGATAAATTGTGTGTGTTAATTTTTGACGAAATGACCTAATTTAACATACAATAAAGCAAAGGATGAAGTAGAAGGTTTTGAACAGATAGGAGAGGAACACACAATGAGAATTGCTGACCATGTGCAGGTAATTAACTGAAAATATAATAAAGTAAGTTTTTTGACAACATAGCAAACTACAATCTTCACAAATTATTTCGATGGACTATTTAATGTATTTAGTTGCATGTAATATATCTATATTTCCTTATTTCTTTAATCAACTTTTAGGTATTTATGCTCCGTGGCATAAACCGTAAATGGAAACAACCTATTGTGTATCAATTTGTGCATGGTGGTGTAAAGTATATAAATATTGTACGAACTATAAAAGAAATTGTCCGTAGAACATTTAATAGTGGGCTACACATTGTAAGTACCATATGTGATCAAGGTACAAATAACCAAAGTGCTATTACTTATTTAATAAATGAAACACGTATGGCATATCAGAGACGAGGAGAGAATTTACATGGAAACGTTTTTGAAGTGGAAAATCACACCATTATTCCACTTTATGACCCTCCCCATCTGATTAAATGCATAAGAAATAATCTTCTTGCCAAAGATATCACATACATTTCAAACAATTTAACGAAAGTAGCAAAATGGAGTGATATACAAACTGCTTTTCAACTCGATAGCTTTAGTGGAGAACTACGAGTAATGCCTAAGTTAAATGAGCAACATGTTAACAAGGACCAAATGAAGAAAATGAAAGTGGCATTATCCACACAGGTGTTTAGTCATACAATTTCATCTGCCATCAATTTGATGGCTGCTTCTGGTAAGTACTTTGGCAAGTTATATATATAAAAACATTTTTAAAATATATATAAATCAGATAGCTACCGGTATAAGTTGCATTAAAATAAATTATTCTAAAAATTTAAAAGGTTGACTTTGGCATAACATTTAGTTATCTTTAACTAATTTTGTTCCTTCCAGGTTATTCACAAGGAAACTTAAAATTACCAAAAAGAGCAACTGAGACAGCAGAGTTTTTTAAATTGTTTGATACTGTGTTCGACAGTGTAAATGGATATGGGAACGTCAATGTCCATGGCAAAGAACTTCGTAGAAGTATGGATCTAACTACCCAGGATTGTAAACATACTAAATTTTGGAGGAATGCTATTCAGATAACTGATACAATGAGGACAGTAGATATAAATGGAAAAGAAAGTACACCACCTACTTTCAAAAATTGGGCTTTCACCTTAAGAAATTATATTCTCTTGAAGAATATGTTAAAGAGTAACGGTGTTAAAGTTCTTAATACGCGCTACATAAATCAAAATCCGCTGGAAAACTTTTTTGGCAAAATAAGACAAAGGGGCGTTAGGTATACAAATCCAACATGTGCCTCATTTGGGGCATTTTATAAGTCTTTCCTGGTAAATAATTTAAGTAGTAAACATTCAGTTGGATCTAACTGTGAGGACGATAATTGCAATATTTTAATAACACTCCAAGAGTTTATTAAAAAAAAATCTGGTAAATATATATAAAGAAATCTCTGAAATGTTTTATGTAATTGTTGTATTTTCCAGGGCTTAAGAACTAATACAATTACAGAGGAGTTTTCAAAAATATTTCATCTACCCACTTCTTTTGACATATTAAAGCCTATAGAAGAGAATGCTCTTGCTTATGTTGCAGGGTTTATTTCAAGCAAAAAAATCAAATTAGGGAAATGCATTGCGTGTAAATATAACATACTAGCAAGAGACGATGAAGAAATTCCAGTTAATGATTTTATTTCATTTAAAGAGTCTGGCGGAGCATTGTCTAAGAGACTTTCATATTGCAATAGTATATTAATAAAAAATTGTATTCAAATTTATAATATTGTAATGTATATACTACATCATCATTGCAATGAGAAACGTTTGTTAGACAGCATTATTTCAACTCTAAAATCACGTATTGATTTTCATTTTGTTGAATGTGAACATTCTGCTGCCACAGAGCAAACTATTTTGTGTGAATTTTCAAAATTATTAATATATAATTATTGTAAGGGATTTAATAATATTATACATTGTAAAGAACAAAGACCAATGTCTGATAAATGCAGTCAACTGTATAAAGATGCAGCTGTAATTTCAAGAAATATCGCAAAAAATAAATTTTTTCCATAAGTTACTATTTTTTTTTTATGTACCCTATATTATACATATCTGTGAAACCTACATTTTATTTTCATACAAACAGAACTTACGGCCTGATTTCAACTTCATATTTTGGTGGTTTTTATGGTTTGAATACGTATTTGAGCACTCCAACGTCAACAAGCACGTTTAAAAATTGATATTTTAGTGCTTGAATACTTATTCAAACCATAATAAAACCCTATTTATAAAAATACTTTCATTTATACATATGTACATTTATTTAGTTTTCCCGCTCGAAAATTCTTACAAGGCGGAAGGTGTCGCTGTGTGTCGTATCAATAATATATTAGGGACTTTACATTCTATTCTTTTTCTATGGGGAGCTCCATCCTCAAGTTGCGCACAAGAGATATTTTGGGGTCGATTCTGTAACTATTCGCGTTTAAATTAACATCCTATTAAAAATTAACTTTAAGCGGTCTTGTTAAAAATAAACACGAAAATGCTATTCTGTAAGAGTAAAGTAAACAGGTCCTTTATTTTTCTACGATTTAACGAAAGGCGTTAAAAATCACGAAGTTAGCCGATCATACTTGCTAAATGGGTGCGGTTTAGAGCAAATGCACACGATTCGTTCGTATGTTCATGTCAATCTGGGCGGTATAAGCAAGGTACAAGGTTATGTTATATATTTTACTTTGGTAATACATACGTTTGTTTATAAGTTTTTACATGACGAAAAGAGAGCGAACTACGAACAAACAAAATGAGGCGATGGTGGGGTTTTTGGAGAAAGGAAAACATTTGCTGTACGGTGGAGACAGTTCAGAATGGCAAACTCTCCAAGGTTTATTAAATAATATAGACTAACAGATGATTGGCTTAGAGTAATATTATAGCCTTCACCTACACCCTCTTGATAACTGCCATGACCAAAAAAATGTAAACTGCACAATATTTTTAAGTATGTAATTAGGTATTGCAGTTATTCGTTCTCTTGCGTCAAGATATGGCGTCAGGCGGTTTATTAGATACCTTGCAGCAGGTTTGCTTAAACGAAATACGAAATGGGAAACATTGCATCCGGTATTTGCAATGGATTGTTGGTGTCTCTTATATATCTTTTTGATATTCTCACCCGGTACCTAATTACAAACAAATAACATGAACTATTAATCAAATAATAAATAAATTAATAATGAAATGAGCTATACCTAAATTGTTTTACCTTGCTTGTCTCTTTTGTTCTAAATTAATAAAATATGCAAAAACATTTGCTATCGCTGCCATTTTGTAACTACTTCTTCATACGAAAAACAGAAAAATGCCAACTGTTTATTTTAAAGGATGCTCTATCCTTACCTTCAATATTAACACGCTAACGAAATATTTTAACAACCTCTGTTAAAATATTAACAGACTTATGACTTACAGAATTGCTATCTACGTTAAATGTGGCGTTAAACTTTAACACCCTGTTAGTTTTAACAGAAACGCTTACAGAATCGACCCCATTGACAGCTATATTGCTGGTTACATTGCAAGAAAAAATGCTACAAAGTGCAATTTATGTAAGAAATGCTATTCATCCCTAATTTCAAACAATGACCAACCAGAGCATTTATTAATTAAGTTCCGTACATATGAAACAAAAAAATTAATATTCCCTGATAGAAATTATTATAAAAAGTTTCAGGAAAATTCTTATTATTTAGATCGGTTACTACCCATTCATTGTACCAAAAATAACTTAAAAAGAAATTTAATACAGTATTTAATAGAGAATGTCAACTTAGATTTTCTTAATTGTGATAAGCATGAAATAAGTAGGATATTTTTAAACTGCATCATTAATTTATTTGTATATACTTGGGTGAAAAATGTAAATAATATTATAAAAGGAAAAAATGTAAAAATATATCTTTTTCGGATAATGTGCTCCTGTAATCAAAAAATAAGGTGAAATTGTCATTTAAAACTCCCTGGCATTAGGAAGGCACGTAAATTTTATTTCCTAGGTTGGTAGGACTGTCTATAACATTTATCAAGCGGCTGGTTGTCAAAAGCTTTAATTATCTGCGAGTGACAGGTGTGTTTGTAAACAACCAAAAGTGAATTTTTCGATTTCTACAATGGGTGATTTCGTTGAGCAAGGAAGTTGCATCAAATTTTGTTTGCGGATGAATATTCTTGTGCGGACACGTTGAAAATGTTGCGGAAGGCCTTTGGTGGTCAAACTATGGCACAAAAAACGTTTATAAGTGGTACAACGAGTTCAAAGCGGGCCGAGAACGCGTTGAAGACGAACCGCGCTCCGGACGACCATCAACTTCTACCAACGAGGGCCACGTCCAAAAAATCAAATATTTAGTGCATGAAAATCGTCGATTAACAATTAGAGATCTTGCTGATAGTGTTGGAGTATCATTTGGCTCAGCCCAAACCATTTTGAAGGATATTTTGTGTCTCAAACGCGTCAAGTCTCGATTGGTGCCAAAATCGCTGAATTTTTTGGAAAAAAGGCGTCGCGTTGATGTGTGTGAAACTTTGCTGTCTGACTATCAGGACCACTTGAAATGCATCATTACTGGAGACAAGACTTGGATTTACGCATACGACCCTGAAACCACCGACCAATCCAGTGAATATCGTGCAAAAGGTGAAGCAAGACTGAAAACACCACGGCAAAGTCGATCGAAAATTAAGGTTCTGTTGACAGTTTTCCTTGATTATCGTGGTGTGGTGCACTATGAATTCCTTCCGCCGGGCCAAACTGTCAACAAAGAATATTATTTGTGCGTTATGCGTCGTTTGCGTGAAGCTATTCGTCTGCAACGGCCGGAATTATGGGCGAACAACTCTTGGTTCCTTCATCACGACAATGCACCGGCTCACACTGCATTGTTTCTTCGCGACTTTTTTGCTAAAAACTCGACTCATATCGTTCCGCAACCACCGTATTCGCCTGATTTGGCTCCATGCGACTTCTGGCTATTCAGCAAACTCAAAAGGCCAATGCGAGGACGCCGTTTTGACACGATTGAGGAGATAAAAACCGAATCGAAGAAGATCTTAAAGGCTATACCGAAGGAAGACTATTCCGACTGTTTGGAGGACTGGAAAAAGCGTTGAAAAAAGTGCGTTTTATCGGACGGGGATTACTTTGAAGGGGATGGAATTGATTTGGATTAATAAATAAAGAATTTACATTTTATAAACAAATTCACCTTACTTGTTGATCACAAACAAAAAGCATTACAAAAATATAATAAACAAAGGCAAAGAGGAAATAAAATGTACAATGATGTTTTTGACATGTACTATTTGAAAGAAATATATTCATAGTAATTTTATTGTGTTTTACATTTAATTCAAGTAGTAAAATTCTAGTAATAAAATTAAATTTATGTGTTTGATTACATATAAAGGTAAATATTGCGGTTATTCAATCTTTAGTTTTAGAATTGGCATTATGGTTGATATCACATTCATCCCACTTTTATAACTATACATTAGAATAAACATATTCATACCATCGTTAAAATTCATGTAACAACTATAATTCGAATGTCGCGCTGCTACATTTTTGTTCTTTAAGATTTCGCCGCGGCGCACGATGGTTCAGAATGGATAAAGTGATTATTTTGTCAAAATGTCCGCCATTTTGAATTTCATAATTTTGATATCAAATTCGTAATCAGCGGCCCCAGAAACCTAAAATTGGAAATTTTGAAATCATTATTTTTACTTTTCGACTTTTGGCCAGAGATTAGGCCGTTCTGAACCACTGTGCGGCGCTCAAGATTCTCCTACTCCGTCCATTAGAATTTCTTCTCTACATGTCTCTCCTTTATGACTATAGTAAAAACATGCAAAAATAAAGGTATTTCTTTAAAGGTGTCTGCCTTTTCAAAAAAAAGCAGAAGCTGAAACACACCCTTGCTGCATCGGAGGCACTGTCTACTGTCACTAAAGAGAGGGATAGCATTATGCAGGCTTACTATGCAAAGAAATTAAATATTCTTGAAGAGCGAATAAAATTTGAAAAAGAAAATACAACAGCTATAGAAGAGAATGTTAAGAATGTTAACAGATTAATCGCTACAGTTACTTAATTAATCTAAATAAAAATGATTCATATTAATGCGATTGATAGCTCTTAGTGTAAATATATATATTTTGTTGTGATAGACTTACTTAGATTATTAGTTGCCTTCAGTTAGAATTAATTATTGTAAATGACACTATTCGATTTTTAATTAGGAGTTCATTTTTATTTAGTTTTTACCAAAGACATTGTTACATTAACACGTTAACTGCCACGTGGATCACCGGTGATCCACACGACATTATTACTGCCAGGCCTTGTGTAACACATGTGTTACACAAGTAGTGTCTAGGTCAATATAACATAAATTTGTGTGGCTTCTGGATGAAGTATTTGTGCTTTAGTGGTGGCCTGTAGATAGTATAGCCATGCTATAGACGAAAATGTATCACCATCTGCTTAAGCGTTTAGCCGCAGTATATGTCAAATTAGTAGGGACAAAACAGTTTTTATAAATAGGTTTTTGGGAGACCAAATTTTGTAGCCTTCAGAGGTCGCTGGGTAGTGTTACATATAGTTGGCTTAGAGGATAAATAAAGACGCCGATACGATACAACTCGATATATGTATCTCTCTTAATCACAAACTTTCGTCATCTTTCCATTTCATTTCTTCGCGTATTAACGTGTCGTAAATCATCGATAAATGGATTTGACATTTTGTAGTTATTTGACAACATAAAACACAACCGAAACAGCCAATGGCAGTTGATTGTCTATAACTACAACTTCACTCATGTAATGCGATAGCTCATAGTTTGTCTGTGCACGTGGTAACTTGAGTTAGTTGTTTTTTGTTACTGCAACGTTATAATTCATTAGATATCCAATATGAGTGAACCTTCTATAAGTTCAGGACGCCCGAAACGTTCTTGTAATGACGCTACAGCGAGCAAACGACCATTAACAGATAAAGAAATGCAGGTAGAAATAAATAGGATAGTGAGTGGAGAACATGATGAATCAGAGAGTGAATGGGAAGACTTTGAAGAATCATCATCAGAATACAGTTGCTCACTTGAAAGTAGGAGTGATTCAGAGGGACATGTGTACGATGTAATGAACGATGTGATCGCTGATAATGGTGTAGTGCCAGAAAAAAACGCACTTGCAGATGAAGATTGGCATGAAGTTGATTGTACCTCTCTTCGTTTTGATATAGTGTTTACAGGAGCAGAAGACATTGTATATCATCCGGTAATTTACCCAGACAGTGTCAGTGATCTTCGTCCGATAGATGTTTACCAACGTTTCGTTGACGAGGAAGTTCTAGACATAATAGTTTCGGAAACAAACAGAAATGCTTCTCAGCACCTGCAAAGACCAAATATATCGCGATCAGCTAGGATCAACCGTTGGTTTCCTACAAATACGCGGGAAATTAAGAAGTTCCTTGGGTTAGTCATGTATATGGGATTAGTGAAGTGCCCTAAAATATCAGATTACTGGAGAAAGCATTCTTTATACAATAATAATTTTGTTTCTTCAGTGATGAGTAGAAATCGATTCCAACTGTTACTAAAACTTATACATTTCGCAGACAATGAGACCGCAGACATAAAAAATAGGCTCTATAAAGTCAAAAATTTAATTGATAAGTTTCAAGTAAAATGCTCTAATGAGTCTATTCCCGGTGAGATCGTAGCTGTAGACGAAACTATGGTTCCATTTCGCGGTCGCCTTATATTCAGACAATATATTCCTAGTAAACGCCACCGTTACGGCATAAAACTTTTTAAATTATGTGATCCAAAAGGGTATACTTATAGAATGTCTGTTTATACTGGACAAAATTTTGAAACTGCGAGCAATACTAAAGGACTAGCGGAGAAGATAGTTTTGGACCTAGTACAAGATTATTTGAATGAAGGTAGAACTGTGGTAACTGATAATTTTTATACCTCAATACCGCTTGCCAAATCTCTCCTAGATTCTAATACACATTTACTAGGAACACTTAGAAAGAATAGAAGAGGTTTGCCCAAAGAAGTTATGGATTCTAAATTGCAAAAAGGTGAAATAAGAGGGAGAGAAAATGCTATAGGCGTAGGTAAATGGAGAGATAAAAGAAATGTTTCATTTCTTAGTACGAAACACGGTTTGGAAATAAAAGCTACAGGAAAACGAAATAGAAGTGGAGAAGAAATTAAAAAACCGTCAGCCATCATTGATTATAATGCTGGCAAAGATGGCATAGACATTTCCGATCAGATGGCCAGTTACCTCTCTCCTCTCCGCAAAACGATTAGATGGTATAATAAAATCGCTTTTGAAATGCTCCTAAACACCGCGGTGATCAATTCACTACTTATTTATAAACATTTCATAAATAAGAAAAATTATCAAATTAGCGACTTCAGGGAGGAGCTAATAATGGAATTGACACAAGCTCAAACACAGCAACCCAGAGAAGAAAAGCACGTCCTGCGCAATACCGAGGAAAGGACCAATGATGGAAGAAAGAAAAGAGGAAGGTGTACATCTTGCTATGAAAAACATGTGCGTGAAGGTGGTCGGGCTTTGGCTATAAAAAGGCCGAAATTAGTATCCACTGTGTGCGATAAGTGCAAGAAATATATATGTTTTTCTTGCTTTACTGAAATGCATTAGTTTGATACGCTTGTTTGTGCGGTATTTGAGTAAAACACCGGTGGTACACATGGCTTATAGAAGAATTCGTATAACATATGTGCCATGTGTATCACCGGGGATTTTTAATTTTTTTATAGAAAAATTGTTCATTTCTTATTACTTACTACGTATACTCAACAAATAAAGTGAGAATAAACCAAAATCGTAGTTAATTTACTTTGGCCCCCGGAGAACAATCCTGACTTTCTTATGGTGGCAGTCAACGTGTTAAATATTTTACAATATTCATTTATAGTGATTATGAGTGTTGATTTCTTACATAAGGATGCCTTTTCTGTTTTTTTGTGGTATGTGCTCTTCATGTTTTAAACCTATTAGTGTAAGTGGTTAATAGGTTAAGTGCAAAAGGAATGTCAAAAATGTGACAACAAAGAAACAGTCTATTGAAACTGTAAATAGATGTTTCTCTGATTTTAATAGCGCTATTATAAAGCTAAACGACATGTATGATACCTTTTTAGATTCAGGGTGATCCGTATATTCTAAAACTCGAACAATATACAGGGTGTTCCATTTAAAAAAATTGTCGATGACGTCATTTCTCACATATGGTTCACTCCATATATTTAATTATAACGCTAAATTAAAGCAAATTAAAATCAAAAATCGACCTGTTTCGGAAAATTTCGTTCAAATTGTTCGTTTCGGAAAAAATGAATTTATTCCATACTTTAAGGACAGACTGTATAATAGATAACATACAGTATGGTTTTTATAGCACCCTACATAGTTCTACGTTCGATTTTATTTGTCCCATGTGAGCGCATGGGCAGTTATGCAACCACCATTACTTCTATATATTATTGGTTTTTAGATAAACATCTTATCGATAAGTGTCAAAGTCGTGACAAGATAAAATAATCCATAAAATGTATTCTGAATATGAAAAAAATGAAATTAACTATAAATTGGTATCAAACCGGAAACAGTATTAGAAATATACAAAATCAGTTTGCTGCAAAATATACCGACACACCAATATCGGCTCTATCAACCATCCACACAATTATTAAAACATTTAATATGGATGGTTGTATAATAAGTACCCACAAAAAGAGAAATAAACCTTCCCATATGCTTACCGAAGAACTGAAATTAAATGTTTTATGTTTCATCAAAGAAAGCCCAATAACAGCAACAAATAAGATTGCACAACAGTTTAGTATTTCAAAAACGTCTGTATGTAGAATTTTTCAAATGTATAAATTCAAAGCTTACAAATTTAGTAATCACTAAGAACTATTCCCTGAAGATAAAATCAAACACACAGATTTTTGTGAAACCTTATTTAATATAATTAACGAAAATTACAACATTTTAACGAAAATATTGTTTTCTGATGAAGCGTCTTTTTCATTAAATGGTTCAGTGTGAAGTCTCAAAATGTTCGGTTTGTATAAAAAGTATTTTTTTCACTGAGATCTAATTGATTCATTTCTATTGCACTTTTAGGTATTGGTCACGGACTAATGATCATCATCAAAATTTAACACATACGCAATATAGTGTTTGGGCAGGTATCATTGGTACTGCACTTGTAGGACCATACTTCATTGATGGAAATCTCAATTCAACCAAATTCTTAGAATTGCTGCGACCACGAATTGTTCCTCGAATTCGAGATTTGAATATTGAAAATCCCTGATTCCAAATGGATGGGCCCCAGCCCATTCTACTGCAATCATTTCAAATTTTTTAAATGTAACTTTTCCTGATAAATGGGGCAGGTTTGGTCCGATAATTTGGCCGGGCCGTTCACCAGGTAAATGACCTAACGATTATTTTCTTTGGGGATATCTTAAATCAAAAGTTTATAACAGTATAAATGAACGAATATTGAAGACTTGAAAACACGCATAGTTACAGTATTCGAGGAATTGCCAACCAAACCTCATTTTTTATCAAACTGTTTGTAAGAATTTCATAATGGACTTGCAAATACGACCAGATCCACTTTATTTATCCAGTTAAATATGAGCTACAAATGCAAACCCGGATAAGTCCATAATAATGTTCTTGCAGACTGTATATGTAAATTTACGTCCGTGTTGTTAGTAGCAAATACGGCTATATCCGATATTTTTGTAATGATAATATGGTTAAAATGTAAAACCTGCTAATTCCACTAGACCGTATAACGCATGCGCGAACTAGGCAAGTAGAGTCAGGGACTATAATACTATAATATTGTAGTGTAAGAGATTCAACTCGTTAAATTTTTGTTGATGGATTTTTGTGTGCAAAAAACGCTGCGCCGGCGGACATTCATTCCCAACTGTGTGAAGTGTACGGGCAAAAGTGTATAAGCGTACAACGTGCGCAAATGGTGCGGAGAATTCAAAGACGGACGTACAGACGTCCATGACGAACAGCGTTCTGGCCGGCCATCGGTTTCGGACGAAGCGATTGCGAAAGTGGAACTAGTAATGCTGAAAGATCGAAGGGTGACTCTTCGGAACCTCAGCGAGATAATCCCTGATGCTAGCAAGTCCTGCCTTCACAAAATTTTGACAGATCATTTAGGATATGGCAAGGTTTGTGCAAGGTAGAGAAATAGTCTACGGTAGGCATATATAAAATGACATCTTCCCTAAAACGGACATTTAGAAAAAAATCCAAAAAACACGCAACTTTTATGTTTTCATGTACTTTACAGATAAAAAGAAAAAAATAAATTCATAATATAACGACCCCGCGCGTGCGCCACTGTTCTTTTTCGACCTAAAATGTAGGGTTGCTTACAAGGAACAATCTCGTCTTTACCAGAACTCGATATCTCTTCTCGTTTCCGAAATACTGCGAAAAATGTATTTTTGGGGGTATCTTTGAGCCCTCATTACACCCCCTAAAACCAAAAACGTGACGCCAAAAAAATACGGGTCAAATATATTTCGATATTCTGTGTGCCTACCAAATTTTATCAAAATCGGAGGTGGCCACTTGGGTGCCTTTGCTTGTAAGTGCAAATGGTCGTCGGTTATTTACGAATATATTTTTCTGATGTTTAGTGCTTCCTAAATGAGCTTTTTTGTTGAAATTTTATGGATTAAAGTTGTGAAAAGTTATCTATCAATACAACAGAAGGTAACTAATAGTTTATTTTATTAGATTTTACTTTAATTAGGCGCATAATGATAGTCGTGGTGATGACAAGAGGCCAGTGGTATTTCTCGTCAAAGTGCTGGCAAAGTTCAGATGAAAAAGGGGTCTTAAAGAAAGAGAGCGCAGGAAAACGATGGATTATGTGTCATGCTGGTGGTGAAATGGGATTTATTAACGGAGCATTACTTTTATTCAAATCAAAGACGAAAATCGGAGATTACCATGATGAGATGAACTACGACAATTTCTCGCAATGGTTCAAAACACAGTTGATACCCAATATGCCAGACAATTCCAATGTAGTTATGGACAATGCACCGTACCATAATGTACAAATTAATAGGGCACCGACATCTGCATCCAAAAAAGCAGATATATCCTGGCTTTTGTTGAAAAATATACCGCATCATCCAGACATGTTAAGATGTGAGTTACTTGAAATTGTTAAACCTAATAAACCACAGCCGGAATATGAGATTGACAATTACTCAGCAAGCTTAAGTCATTGCGTATTAAGATTACCTCCATATCACTGTGACCTTAATCCAATAGAGATGATTTGGAGCATGGGGAAGAGAAAGGCAGCCTCAAAGAACGTTGATGGTGGTTGTAATGTGGAAGCCTTAACTAGGCAGGCGTTTGCTGAAATTACTCCAGAATTGTGGCAAGTAGAATGCAAAGATGTACGGAGAATACAAAACCAATACATCCATAGTGACAAGCTAATGGATATACAAGAAGAATTTATAATTAGATTAAATGGTTCAGATTCGAAGTCAGATACGGACTGGTTGGACTGACGATGAACTATAATTATTGTGTTTAACACTAGTGTATATTGTGCAAAATGGAGAATAGCCAAGTAACTTTTACATTACAATGTTGTATACTGTTCTTTCAAATTTCTTTTTCAATAATATTTACATTTATTATTCTTTTGTAATATACAATGTCCTATTCACATGAATAAATAAATATTGAATATTTTTATATACCATCTCAAGTGGGGTTTTTAGGATTGACAGTATGCGTACGATTCACGGCAATTACATGTCAGGACATGTTGTTAGGATGATGAATTGTTAGAAAGTTTGAGAGAGCTTGCTCGCCCTATGTATTGTTAGTACTGACGAAAACAGCAGAGGTTATAATTAGATAGCTCTCACAAAACATAAAAAGATTGACACCTACAGGAGAGGTTATACAAGTTCCTGGTTTCTGGTAAGTTTTTTTGATTTACCTAATTAGTTCACTACATCAGTCAATAAAAATATTTTTTTAATTTTTTGTTGAATTTTTTGTAAAAAATTTCAAATTTAATCCATTTATATTAGGAACCTAACCTAGTATTGTTTACTATCATGAAAAAGCAAATTTTACTGAGGAGAGAGTTGGGCGGGGTGTTGTGGAAACGGTATTGGGAGTATAGGATGTAGATACAGTGTTGTCAGGTGTACGATAATTTTCGGTTTCTTACGATAAAGTCATGAAAATTTTTAATTTAATGCCTGCTTCACCAACTAATGTATAATTCGGATATTACCTAACCTATCTGTGAGGTGAACAAGTGGTTTTTTTGTTTACAGATATCTACACCATGCCTCGAAAATATATATAAATAATGGTCCTATGTCTATAAGAAGAGCTTCTGCGGGTATGCAGACCCTTACGCGACCTTACAGCGGAAATATCGCGCAGACAGTGAGTCCAGATCGATTGGAGGACAACCTATCTGACCTCGAGGAAAGAAAGTTGGTGGACTGTCTGTTAGTATGTGCGGATTGGGGATTTCCTCTACAAAGTATTGATATTCGGTTTATGGTACAACAATATCTAAACTAAGCGGGAAAAACTGAAAAACGATTTAAAGACAACATGCCCGGAACAGATTGGTTTAAAATATTTATGGCGCGACACAAAAATCTTACAGTAAAATTAGCTGAAAATACAAAAAGTTAGGGCTGCCGTCTCTTACGAAACAGTTGAATAGTATTTTCGTCATTTTGGAGAGTATCTGGAAGGCGTTCCACCATCAAATGTGATTAATTATGATGAAACCAATTTCACAGATGATCCAGGATTGTGAAAATTGTCGTAAGAAGGGGATCGAAACACGCTCATCGAGTTGTCGATACGTCGCTTGTACTGGTTACAAGCGTTATGTTTTCAGTTGCTGGAGATGGAACACTCTTGCCGCCTTACATTGTATATAGAGCAAAACATATGTACGAAGGGTGGTCAGATGGGGGCTTTCCAGGTACTCGGTACAACAGATCAATGAATGGTTTGTTTGATAGTATCCTATCCTGTTGGACAAAACAATACCATCACCCTTTAAATCTACTTAGTTTTGGCCGAAATTATCTACGCCACAAGGAAGAAGGTTCAAAGTAAAAATTCTGTCAGCGGCAACATCGGAACAGTGGAGGGCTTATTATAAAGGAAAGCAAGACGACAGACAAAGAAAAGACAAAGAAAAATAAGAGCGTAAGAGGTTAAGAGAAGAGGCTAGAGTTTAAAAGGAAAATAAGACGTTAAACAAAACTGTAAAAAAAGCCAGCTTTGAAACGAAATATGAAAGCATATGAAAGTTCATCAGATTCTTCTATTGATTATGTTTTAGAATCGGAAGGAGAAGGTGACAATTGGGATACATTTTCCAATTCTCAAGAAGAGGACTTCGAAATAAATGTAAATGATTATGTTGTAAAATATGAAGACCAATATTATCCCGGTAAGCTACCTAGTTATCCTAGAACTGTTAAATATAGTTTTCTTATTTATAGGGAATCTTACGGAAGTAGATACTGCTAGAGACGAATATACAGTATCGGCAATGCAAAAAAGCGGTAGTGGTTGGAGATGGCCGGGTCGCAAAGATGAGATGTGGTATAAAAAGTGTGACGTAATTCGGAAAATAAATGAACCCAAGAAAACAAGTACAAGAGGGTTATATGAGGTTTGTGAGATCAAAGCGTATAACACCGAAATGAAGTACAATTATTATTGTAGAATAATAAAGTTACATAGATTAATAAAGTGTTATATTTTTCATTGCCGTCGTTCCTTTAGTTGTTTTAGTCATGTCAACTATTGGGATATTTCGATGTCAAATAATGGCATTTCATAAATTTTAGCATGTCAACTATTGAATTGCAGACAGTTGCAATTTCTAAAAAATAAATAAATTATATTTATGAAAAATATACAAATTGTTTAATAAACAACATGTCCTTTGACCATTAATGATTACTTTGAGTATAGCAAATTTAAATTTATCCACACTGCAAATCCATTGACAAATATTGGTGCTACCTAACTATTTCATTAAACTGATTAAATTTCTACTTACAAATTGTACTTTCTCATTTAATGGAAACTTTTACAAGCAGACATTCGGTACGCCTATGGGGAGTCCGCTTAGTCCCATATTGGCCCTTCTTGAACAGGTGATTTCTCAACTCTCTTTTCCTTTGCCTTTCATCTATAAATATGTGAATGACCTTATATGTTCCATCCCCTTTAATGAGGAAGACAACATTATCCGTCATTTTAATAGTTTCAACCAACATATTCAATTCACTATTGAGCTTGAAAATAACAGATCCATTCCATTCCTTGACACTAGAGTACACAGAACCACCGACCAAAAAATCATTCTTGATTGGTACATTAAACCTACATTTTCTGGTAGGTATTTAAACTATTATTCCAATCATCCTATGCAAATGAAATTGAACGTTTTACGTGCCTTACGTAATAGAATTATTAAAATTGCCCATCACGATAACATTAAGACTCTCTAAACGAACTTCTTCCGACTATTATTATTACTACATCCGACTACTAAGTTAGCTTTTTACAATACGAACACAATAGGTTCTGTCTTCTCTAGGGTTAAGGGCACCACACCACTTTTACTACGCTCCAACGTTGTTTATTGTATCCCTTGCAGGAATTGTGAACTAGTTTATACAGGTACCCCTAGCCAATGGTTAAAAAATCGTATTTTTTTTTAAATGTGTGGTGGGTGCTTAGTTGCAGTGACTCCGTAAGCTATATTACTTGTCTGGCTATCACTGCTCTTGCGGTGTAGTTTAATGTGTGTAAGTTGTGTTTAAATGGCTTTGTGACAGCATCATGTCGCCTTTTATGATGCCGCCCTGTTAATCACTTTGCTCCCAACAGCGAATGGCAAGTCGATCCGGGATTAAACTCTCTGAAAAAAATGTCACCGTCCCTCCAGAGAATTGAACCCCGGCGCCTATCGTCCGCTCACAACGATAGTCAGCCGCCTAACCACTGCGGCCATCGACCCGTTTACCAACACAATAGAGACTGCTCACGGAATTCTAATAGTACTTCTCTTTGCCCTCATTGTCTACACAACAGACATTCAATGGTCTTTGATAGCATCATAATTGCTAATGAATCTAACTATAGGAAACGCATGTTCCTTGAAATGTATTGAATACAAACCACTAATAACACGACGAATTTTAGAACAGACTTGGATAACCTCAGTGATATTTATGCTTGATTATTCAACATCAACAAAAAAGGCTGCACATGCCAATTTTCCCGAACCCACTGATCTAAATTCCACTATTATAGTTATTGACTCTGATTAAATTTTGAATTTCCCGCCTAGTTTTATTCACATATATGTTTAGTGACTTTTACATTTTGACATTTTCATTCCCCAAATTAACATAACCTCACTTTTGTGCTTGGTCTCCCGCGCTTTTGACCATGTGTCTTGCAAAATTTCACCGCAATGTCTATTGTTTTTAATTTGTAATTATGTTTTAAACTGTGTTTATCTACTTTTTGATGTAACTGTGTTGGTTTAAAGATTACATTGTTTTAATGCTAACTTCTTACTCTATCGTAAGTTTTTTATAACTATTAGAGTGGGTTTATCAATGTGAGGATAAATAAACTAACTTGCAGATAAAATTTTATTCGTAAGATAATTACAATGAAACGTTTATTGAGTGTCAAATAGAAGTTATCTGCAAAATAAAGCATTGTATTTCTTAAATTTTATCTGCCAGTTAGCAATATCTGTCAGTTACTTTAACACTTTTATCCTCACATTGATAAACCCACCCGAACTGTTATTGTTTCCTTACATATTGTCTTGTACATAACCTTCTGATGAAGAATTTAATAAAATTCGAAAGCTTAAGGCCAAGATTCTCTTATTTATCTGTAAGAGTTTACCATTGGCTGCTAACCCCATTACTTTAGGATCATCTTAACTTTATGTTTAGTTAACGTTGTAACAGCCGTTACTTCCCTTCTCAATAATTTAGAATAACTTTTATAGTTCCTACTTAGAATATTTTCATTTTTGTTATGTTTTTTACCCAAGGAAAGTGTATACTTTTTTTTTATAAAAATATGAAAAAACATTTTTTCTAACAAAAATTGCTTGCAACATTTTTAAAAATATTTTTTGTAATCCATTTAACCTTCGAGAGTGCTAAAAACCAAAATAACGGTACCTATTTAAACACCTGATCCATTTCACCCCTATATCCGGGCTGAAACGGATAACTCTTTGAGAAAAAAAAAATTTAAAAATCTAATAGGTCATTTCAGAAACCTATTCCAGCAATTTGTGTCTCAGACCTGTATCTTTGACATATATCTTTTACATATTTTTCTCATTTCAAAAATATATGTAAATATATAAAAAATCGAGAATTTTGATCCGTTTCACTCCGTTTGACGGTAACGTTCCTTTGCTTGAATAAACGATGATAGTTTATGTTTTCAGTTACCTCTGCGAAAACAAAAGACATTCGTCTATCCAGAGAACAGCTTTTACTTACCGCAGAAAATTGTATTGTAAGGGCCGGTCTTTTCACTTCCCGGTAAAGTTGGTATTATTTTAATGTGCACATTATCATTGAAAGGTGTCTTTTCACGTACCTATACCCTTAATCTTCAAGTTAAAGTCGTTTATAATGTCGTTAAGTTAGTTGTTGGGTGTTAGGTGATTAGACCAGCCACTAAAAATCTAATAAGGAAATCATAGCCTAACTTTTTGTCGTGTGGGTTGCAAGTTGTATAGGTTGTTGAATAATATTAATAATATTGATGATCCAGAAGCTGTTGATTTAATAAATCTTGTTAATGTTGTAAATCCAAATAGGAAAGTTTACAATTCGAGAACACCGTGCATCGATAATATGAATAAGTTGGATGGCAACAAATGAAGAGATATCGTGTATCAAAGGCGACAGCGAACACGCTTTTAGAACAAATTTCAGATAAAATAATAGCCTCCACAAATCGGTAAGTGGTTAGATTGTGAAGTTTGAAGTTGTTAACATGTTTCTAACTGCAGAAATCATGCTGTGTCCCCTTTAGAACAGCTTTTGTTAAATTTGAGATTTTTTGCAGCTGGTAATTTCTACATAACAATAGGAGATTATGGTGGTCTTCATAAATCAACCGCTGGGAAAATAATAAGAAATGTTGCATATGCGCTAGCTAGATTACGAGAAAGATATATTCACCTTCCTACAACAGAAGCAGCAAAACAGTCTACAGCAATACAGTTTTCTACTACTACTCGTTTTCCACGTGTATAAGAAGTAATTGACTGCACCCATGTGAAATTACAATCACCAGGTAGCACTGTATTATATAATAAAAAAATATGTATTATGACCTATTCTATAAATATTTTTGACAGGGGGTAATAATGCTGAAAACTTTAGTAATAGAAAAGGATACTTTACTATTAATGTGCAAGTGGTATGCAATGCACAGAATCATATTATGGATATAGTAGCACGATGGTCTGGAGTATCCCACGATAGTTACATTTTTAATAACTCTGCAGTGAGAATGAAATTTGAAAGTGGTACATTCCAGAATTTTTCGTTATTAGGAGATAGTGGATATCCATTACGATCTTATCTTCTAACCCCTTTGGAACAACCTCAAGCTCCTACAGAACAATTAGATAATGAATCTCAAATAAAGACAAGAAACGTAATTGAGAGAACGTTTGGAATTTGGAAACATCGATTTCCTATTTGGAGTGTTGGGATTCGTAGTCGGCTCAAGCAATTATAGTAGCAAGTGCAGTATTGCACAACGTTGCTTGTGGTGATGATGAAAGTTGATCCACGACTAGGATTAATAGAGCAACATCATATTGCATTACGTGTAGAATTTTTACAACGATACGTAAACAACATGGAGATTTGAAAATGGCAGTAATAATTAGTCTTGGCTCAACAGTAATCAGCAAAGTGTGAAAAAATTAATGACTGAAGGCAAAACGTTTGTTTTATTGCAAATACAATTTCTATTTCTCACTCAGCTTGTTTGTAGGTATTTTGTCTTACATGCTGGTAATAGCGATAGTTTTATATCCGGTGCTTCACTTATACTTTGTTGAAAAACAAAAGGAATAATTACTACGGGAAAATGAACAAAAAAATTTTACAAAATAGTTTACAATGCAATTATTACCAAATATAAGAGCCAATTCTATTGTGGATAACGCTAGTTATTGCTCTAAACTGAGAAACAAAGCTTTTATGGTATATATACAGTAGTAATTTTTACTGTAAGTAGCTTAGGTGTATAATCAGCTTGTACAATTCATCTTTAAGCACAGAAGTAACTACATAAGCATGTCTTGGTTGCATGAGCAGGTGGAGGAATTGATTCAACTGTATAAAGATAGACCGTGCTTATATGTTGTTAAACTGCACAATATAAAAATAAACATGCAAGTAAAAAGGATTATGAAGATATTGTCACACAATTAAAAAAGACTCGCTCAAAAACTAGCCAAGCAGAAGTGAACGCCAAAATTAACAGCCTTCGAACCAACTTCTTGACTGAAGTTAGAAAAATAAAAGGAATTAGAAGTGGTACAGGTGAAGAAGAAGTAAGCATTAATGTAAAATATAGCTACGTGTAACATAGTTAAGACATGAAATATTTTTTCCAGGTGTATCATATAACATTATGGTATTTTCACCAACCAACCAAACATAGTTAAATTTTATACTTTCTCTTGCCACTTGGGTTATTTACCGTCTTTTTAAATTTTTGTAATTTGTACAGTGTGTACCGAAAGCAAGCTTGTTTTTTGCGGAAATTTAATGTAACATATTGGTTTATTTTATCTAATTGGTAAATCTGATACCTAGGGGTGACATAAATAGTTGATTCATTATTTTTTTATTATGTTAAATTTGATGTCTATGAGTAACGCAAGTGTTAACTTTATTTCTTTGGTAACTTTGATAAGGTAACTGTAGTTACTTACTTGGTACCTAAGCTAAATAATTTTTTGAATGGTGTTCTATCTTTTCTTTTTCCTTTTTTTTTTCACATATATTTTATAATGAAGTTGTTATTGTTCTGTTAAAATTTGTTGTTCGTCCTTGTTAGCCTGTGCCTTGAGCTGAGGTGTCGTAAGGTTTCGACATTTACTCTTAACCTTCAGGGATTAGTTTTCTTTTATTTAAATGTCGTGGCGCTCATCTGTATATTTAGCTTTAAGAACCTCTCACTCCTCGCCGTAATTCACTGAGCTAGGCCAATTTAGATTTTCTGTAGTTATCCGGGCACGGTGTGGAAACTGTTTTGTATACAGGGCGTCGCAACTTGAATTAAAGGTCTCTGATAGAACTGTCCAGAGAATATTGAAAAGTTTAGGCCTGAAAAGCTTTAAAGCAAAAAACAGGCCCATGATTTACAAGACAAACAAAAGAAAACGCCTTGCATTTGCCAAACAAGGTATATCAGTATGTCCGATTCGTTTTGGGATACAGTAATTTGGTCCGATGAATCAAAATTCGAATTAAGGTGGTCGTCTAATGTGCCAGATTAAAAAAATCGTTCTTTTTTCATAAATTGCATCCAAAATATGTGTACAAAACGCGGGTAAAAGTATTTTGCGAAATTTGAAGTAATTGAAAAATTACAGCCGTAAACCGAAGCAGGTATACGGGGCACGCTGGTCTGCTTAACAAGCCGAGTTAGCGTAGGCTTTCGCACCGAATATTCTCGAGGTCATCTGCTTACCCGCCCTGTTGTGTACTAAATCCGTTTTAACATCTGTGTACAGTGTTGCCAACTTAGTAGAATTTCCACTAAATCTGGTGGTTTAGATATCTCCAATAGTGGTGAAATATTGCCTTTAGTGGCTGGTGGGACCAACGAAACGTGAAACAGGTTCGTTTATTCCAAGAAATGCGAACGCAGGTCGACCAAGGCAAAGGCGTACCGTGCAATTAGAAGAGCAAGTTTTAGCCACAATACAGGAAGATCCCTCTGCGAGTACCCGTCAATTAGCTTCTACACTAAATATTCCCAGTAATAAGACTGTTCACTTGGTTCTACGAGAAAGCTTGCTTCATCCATACCATGGAATCGCTTTAAACATTACAACTGCAACATCACCGTGTTCCTCTAATAGCACACTCATAAGGTATCACGCATCCGGCAGTGAAACAACAAACAGTAGCAGCATTTCAAAAAGTACCTATTTATTTTCCTGTTTTACACTAGTGTTGACTATTGCTTTTTAGATGCCGAAGATGGTACTGATACTGCATTAAAATTATTGTTAGGTATTAACGAAAAACTTGATCAGCTAACAGGGGTCGTCAATGAACTTTTGCGCACTCACAAAAATCAAAATGCAACTATTCTAGAAAAATCTGTCGGTTTACCAGATTTTCCCATCATGAATACAGAAGATTTTATTGTATTTGACGACCAATTGAAATCTAGTCTAAATATAAAACAATATATGGCAATCGATTTGAATCATTAGATCATTAGTGAACAATTTGATATATAAAGTACATTTGTTAAAGCACTGATCGCACATAATTTCTTTAAGATCAAGAAAAAATATTTGTACTTTTATAATTTTATATGTATTTGTTCAACTGTTAGTAACACCAATCATTGCTTAATCAAATCTGTAATAAGATGCAGCAACAATTAGTAATATCACTTAGAGCGCCACCATGGAAAGGAAAAGGAAGTAAAAGAACTATTAAATGTACCAAAAACATCAAAGGAAAATAAAAGTATGCGTAGAAACATTATAGCTTTACTACGGTTTGAGACGAAATTTGAAGAGTTTATTGACGGGGAATAAATCGACAGCAATAAGCTTCTTTATGCACACTGTAAGCGGTTAGTTAGACCATCATATTTAAGACGTCACTTTAAAGTATGTGTAGTTAAACCAATAAATAAAAGCGGCCAAAGAATTCAGCATCGTGCTCAGTCACAAACTTTGTCAGCATGTAAGGTACAAATACTCTAAGAACACCACATACGTAATTAAAGTGCTAGAATCGAAAAATTAGTAGGTCGAGTCCATTATTAGGGTTTGGGTGGGATCGGTTGTTAGTAGTATGAGTAGTATTGCTTTGGTTTTGTCTGTGTATCTGTTTTCTCTGTTTATTAACTTCCATATTCTGCTTTTAAATTCATAACGATTAGTTTTTTTAAACTACAGCGTATAATAACATACTTAATAGGTACGTACAGTAAATAACGCATTTAATGTGTATGGTATAATTTTTAGGTTAGAAAATGTCAACATCGACAAAAGTTGGCAAAAGGAGAATCCTCCGCAGTCAGGCACGTGACATTATTGCCAATGTTTTACAATTCATGAAAGAAGAAGCTGCTAATAAGAGTTGCACAATGCCTATAACCAACTTTAAAGAGAGGTTAATCGCTGCAACAAAAATTGTAGAGAGAACCTACAGAGATATTGCAAGAGAAGCTGATGATGTACGATTAGGGGCAGCAAGTGGGCTTTCATCTCCTTCTAAAAAGAGAAAGCGTCCAAGTCCTAAAACCACTATTACTGAACGTGAAACAGGAATTACGGGAACGATTGTACACAATTTCTATGTAACTGAAAAAGGAAACCCACACTTAAATTTTGTTTGTGTCATGCATTTATCGTGTGTATTATATTGATTATGTTAGTTCTGTAAAAGGTATATATGATAAAATCAAGGAACATGATATACCATTTGATGGAGGCCTGCCAACTCTTTCCAAGATATTAAAGAATATGGGATTTAGGTAATGCAAATAAATATATTGTAATGTTATTTTACGTTTGGTGTTGGTCAGCAGAGGTCTTATTATAAGTCAAGCCAACGACAAGGACAGAAAGATGTTAAATGCACCACGATAATTTCAATCATATGTTTTAAGGTAATTAATTAATTTTATATCATTTATTTTGTATCCAAATACACATAAATATTATAACAAAATCACACCATTAAATTCCACATACACATGAAGAAAAACGAGCCAGTTAGGGGCATTTTAAGAAGAAAAAGTAGGTGGTAATTAAAATCAACAACTTTTCGGTGACCCTGTATAACACAAATGTTGACCGGACCTGCAGAAATTAATCCATCAACGACCGTTGATTACCCTTATTGACAGATGACTATCAAAACGTATTTCGGAAGAAATTTAAGGACAATTGCGAATCATCTATAAAAAGAAATGCGATAGCAACAAACTTCCTCTTTTTACATAGATTGTCGTGCATTTCTATGTAAAATTTATTAAATTGCCACGGTGCACCGTTGGGCCCAAATAATATTATCTTCGCAAAAGTACTTTAAACATCAAAATTTTCACCTAATTTAATTTTAATTACCCCTACGAAGAGGACGTCGTCCATCCACCATCCGTCTAGGCGCGCGAAGACAGAAGCTTTTGAAATCACACACACACACTCACACATGTAAACTAAGGTAAATTAATTTTAAGTAATTATAAGTTTGAAAAGTTGTAAAAATTTAAGAAAAATATTTTTTTATTAAAATTAAAATTTAGAGTAATATTTTAAGTGCAAAAATAATATTTGGAAAATTTATAAATTATTTTTTTTAGTAAATTATTTTTAGTAAATACCTATAAATAAAAAAAAAACAAACAAATTTTTTAATTGAAGAAAATAAAATTATATATATTTTTTTTGTAAAACATCTTTCTGACGTAAACATTTTTTATATGTAACTTAGAATTTTTTTTTCACTTGGGATTTTTTAATGTACGATAAACTCTCGTTTTCTGCTCTCTACAGCTGCTGTAGAGTTAAGCATTCGCGAACCCCTGAGATTAATTTTTTTTTAATTTAAACCCCAAATTTTAATTTAAAGAGTAAAACTCAAATTTTCTTAATTTTATTATAAATCAAATTTCACATTACAACTTTTGGCGCTCAACGAGTGGGGCAGAATTACGAGATGCCTTATAGTATGCGATCTACGTCAGTTGGCAACGAGGAAGCTGCTGGCGATAGTAGTAATGAATCTACTCAAAGTTTAATGAAAAGCTTAATTAATAAAGTTTCACAAAATGCAGATCAGATAGTTAGCGTTGGTGACTCTTTAAAACAATTTATGATATTAAATACTGAACACACAATAATCAGCGGTTTAATACTAATACCCAATACAACACGCACGCCGCCACAACACAAGATAGACATAATTTTATTTCATTTTTTTTTTTAATTTAAACCCCAAATTTTAATTAAAGAGTAAAACTCAAATTTTCTTAATTTTATTACAAATCAAATTTCACATTACAATATCTGCAAAATCTTTTAAGTTATATAATAGCAATTTATTTAAGATGGAAAAAAAGTGCTGACAAGAAAGCTGTATTAATGGAATCGTATGATATTCGATTGAAGAGAATCAAATATTTAAAAGAGTTGCAACGGTATGTGCAAGATCATTTTCACAGATGAGTCCTACATCCATACCTCCCATACTCAATCAAAAGTATAGGCAGACGACTCACCACGAGGTTTAAAAAAGCCAATGTCAAAAAGCAAACGTTTAATTATGGTACATGCAGGAGGAAAAGCCGGCTTTGTACCAAATGCATTATTAACTTTTACATCAGGTATTAATATAGTTTTTGATAATACATGTATCATTGTGTAGCATTATGCGTTGTGTATTTTAATATTTTGCATATATATTTGCACAGGTTGTAACTATGTATTATATGTTTTCGCAGGTGCTAAATCTGGAGATTATCACCAAGATATGAATCATGAAAATTTCATGAAGTGGGTAAAAAAACAGTTACTTCCAAACCTCCCACCCAAAAACGTGTTGGTCGTTGACAATGCTTCGTACCACAATGTACAAATTGAAAAGAATCCAACATCCAATACGAAGAAATGGTAAAATGGTTAGTTGAGCGACATATCCCTCATGATTCTAGTGCTACTAAACCTGAATTATATGAAATTATAAAAACACCAACTTACAATATGCATTAGATACACTACTTTGGGAAAATCAGCATCATGTACTCCGGTTGCCACCATACCACACGGAGTTAAATCCTATCGAAAAAATATGGGCTACTGTTAAAAATTGGGTGGCTGCTAGAAATATTACTTTTAAAATGGCAGATGTGGAATCATTAGTGAAATAAAAATTTGCAATTATTTCTGTTGAAGAATGGGCATCGGTTTGCAATCATGTTGACAAAATTGTAAATGATTATATGCAAAACGAACATCTTATTGATGATATTATGTACAGTTTCGAGTTTACAGTCAATACTGGTGAATCGGATGATGAATATGGGACATACGAAAAACTTTTATCAGACGAACAAAATTTTAGTGCTCAAACGTTAAGTGATGAAGAAGTTTAGTATTATTATTGTTAACTAATGTAATTTAAATTTGAAATTATAGAAGTAAAATTGTATATGTACATTGTATTATGTATTACTTACATATATAGTGGAGATATAAATTGTATGAATTGTTTTATTAGTATTAACTAGTAAGTATTTAGCTACATATGTATATTCCATGTTACAAACCTTTGATAAATACACTCGCTCAAAATACCTATCTTGCTTATTGCATGAAGTTCTGTCTAAATTTCTTTATAATTTCAAAATTATATAACAATTTACTTTCACTGTTACTAATATGGAATTTTAATATAGATACCGTAATCTGGGGCGAAAGCGGACGGTAGGTTTAAGGACAGTCGGGTAGTTTCGTTGTTTGCGTCAAAGCCACGAAATCGGGGGAGGTTAAGTTGGGATCAAGGAGCATATTATATAAGAGTGACGCATTCCACGTTAAAAATGAGACCCTTACGCTAGCACACTCTGATGAGTATATGGCGTACTAAATTCGTAAACAACCGCGATGGCGGCATTTTTAAATTACTATATTTTCTTTTGGTTCTAAATATGCTCTAAGTACGTGTTTCGATCTTATTTGATCTCATCAGTGCGATATATCTATAAATATAGAAATCACAGACACGTTTTTACGTGCATATAAATAAAAATTAATTCAATAACTTAATTTGTCTTAGAAATGCATTAGCCCCCTAACCTTTCTTGAGTTTCAATTCAGAAATATGTCATTAGAAGACCGATAAATGTCATCATATAATTTCCTGATAATTAAGCTCGTAGATATATTTAACAATTGTTCTTGAATCAAAGTTTGATGATCACTGTTAACATAAGTGTACCATGAAAAACTAAGCATCCGCATAACAACATTTTTTTCCAACTAGAATTTATATGGCCGAACCATTACAACAACACAACCATCCTTTTCTTAACGAAAGCAGACTCTCTGCCACTGATTCAGCAAAGATGAAAAGGGGTAATAGGGTTGATGTGGCTTCCGGCAGAGGAATATTCTTGAAAGATCTCGCTAGAACGTCACAAAGCCTTAGCGAAACTGATATAGAAAATAGTTATGCAGCGAAAGAATCTAATGTAGAATATGAGGACGAATCAGACGAAAACGAAGACAATCCCAGCAACTGTGATAACGACAACCAAATAAGTAATGTCGACGAGAGTGATAGTAGAATAGACAATGTATAAATAGGAACCTATATTTTAGTTCAGTTTAGTTGTTCTAATAATAATTCTAAATATTATATCGGCTGTGTGACGAAAGTTTTCGATGAAACTAATAATGTTTTCTGGGCAAAATTTTTACGAAAGCAGACGTCGGACAAAATGGGTTTGTATTTTAGATATCCAGTTATACAAGATGAGAGTATTATTGACAAAGGTCAAATAATTAACATTTTAGAAAATGTCATTGATCTGAGGCGCCAAAGATACCAGTTTCCTCATTTGCCAAAAAATGTTAAAGTAGAATAAAAGTTTTATTTGTTTTCTTAGTGTTTGTTTGTTCATTGGAATACAATTTTATTTTATTTTTGTATTTATTAATATTTTTTTTCATTTTTAGTGTCCGCCTTCACTGTATATCCGGGTCTAACACGATTCTAGAGGTAGCAAATTTCAACAGCTATCCAGTGGAACTAAAAGTTGACTTACCAATTAAAACCGAGCTTTATGGAGATTCAGAAGAAAATCGTAACACCATGAAATTAACCCCAAAACAAATTGAGAAAATACAGAAGCAAACCATGTAACGAACCTCTGTACCCAGAAACAATTTTTATTTAGTTTAATGTTAAATTTTAAGAAGCGAAAATTTATTTAATATTGTTTGCTGTAAATAGTTTTGGCATGACCTGTATATTTATATTTTGGATACCTGTGTATATTTTTCAGAGTTTTTCCGGGAGACGTCAGACGACAAAAAAAAACGGGTCCAGCCGACTATATAAAGGCCGCATTTTTCATCATTAAGAGAATTCCTTTTCCTATTCCGACCTGTTGGGGCCGATACAGTTGGCTAACAGGTATTTCCAGGTGAAGCGGCCGACGAAGTTGGCGTTCACCATCCTATCCGACCTGCTGAGGCCGAGTGGTTGGCTAGCAAGTATCCTGGGTGAAGCGGCCGAGAAGTTGGCGTTCACCATCCCGTCTGACTTGCCGGAGCCGAGAAATTGGCCAGCAGGTATCTGTCCGTTCACAAGACCGATATCAGAGACATTTATTATTTTACTTATTTTGCTATTACGTACCTGTATATATATTTTTTTGCCTGATTATTATTTTATGTATCCGCATGTCAATTAAATGATTTTGAATTGTTCACAGCAACAACCGAAGGACCTGATATACATTCAACGTAAGATCTATTTCTCACGCTTTCTGTAAATATTATGTATTTGTATATTTGCCATGGATAAACTGATATTTTTCTCTGTACAAACCGACACTTGTTATTTTATATCCGATTATTGCTTTGATTGTTTTTTCTGATTACTGGTATTTGTATCTGTCATCTGGAAAATGTTGTTCATCTGAATTTTAATGTAAATATATGTATATAATGAACCTACCTTTCTTTTTATTCCGCTACCCCGCGGTTATAATTTGTTAATTCGACGTTACTGACACTTTTAAAGTATTTTTCTTGCTCATTAATCCGATTTCGATACATTCGTAAACAAACTTCGTATGTCAAACGTCAAATTGTGATACAGCGCCGCAGCCCGGATCTTCAGTGAACGAAGGCGCAAGCGAAATCGATAATATCGATCACCGACAGGCAAAGCGACCAGTGGCGTACGGTCCAGAAGCTAATTTACAATTTTTTTAATTTCCGACAAATTAATGATCAATGGAAAAAAGAAAGTAACGTTGCAAATTAACTGGCGCCCGAGCAGGGACACCTTTAATTAATCATCTCATCCCGATTCCAGATTTATTTTTACTGTATTTCCCGTTAGTTGATGACTATTTTGTTTTAATTTCAAGAAAGTAATCAGACAAGCAGCAAAATTCTTTATTAATTTATACATAGTATATTTCAATAAATACATTAATTTCTTCTGATAAATTTCTTCCTTTTCTCCGCTAACAGGTCCGACACGGAAGAAACTTTTCAGATGCCTTTGAAAGCACCGACGACTGCTGTATCCTGGATTTATTCTGTTCCTAAAGAAAAATTAATGAAAATTTTAGAAGGAGTAGATTTAAGTACTACTGGTACCGTTGATGAGCTCAGGAAGAGACTTAGTACGTTTCTGAAGGCAAATCCACCGCAAACATCCCGCTCAGCATCTCCGACACCGCCTATTACAAATCAGGCTACCGCTGATACGAAGATATCTCTCTGCGAAAAAGTCCGAAAATGGGGTTTGAATTACGATGGCATTGGAGATGGTATATCATTCCTAGAAAGGATTAGAGAATTACGTGAATGCTACGATTTAACAGGTAATGATTTATTAAAAACGCTTCCGTTGTTGTTTCGAGGTAATGCACTTTTATGGTACCGAAACAACAAAGAATACTGGTCAAATTGGGATGAGTTTATAAACGATTTCAAAATGCAATATTTACCTCCACGATATGATTATTTGATTGAAGAAGAACTTCGTTCCCGTTATCAGCGTCCGAAGGAGTCTTTTCAAGACTATCTCACCGCAATTTTAACCCTCGTTCGACGTGGCAAGGACATGAGCGATGCTGACAAGTTAGAGCGTATTTACAGAAATGCACGTCCGGAATATAAACTCTACGCCCGAAGAAGTACCTTCACCACGTTGAAGGAGCTGGCAACTTTAGCCGCCGAATATGAGCAGATACAGAAGGAAAAGGAAACACATCCAGGTGAAGCCTCTAGCTCCACGAAAGACCAGAGATCTGGACAGCGACGGCAAGGTACCCACACGGACGTACCCAGCAACAGACAGCGGACCTGCAGGCTCCTACCGATACAGCAGCGAGAGCTCCTGCAACCGAAGGACCGAATCGTTTGACCAATCCCAGTAAAAGGTGCTGGCGATGTAGTCAAATAGGACATACCAGGGTAGGCTGTCGAAATCGCCCAGTTTTATTCTGTTCTAGATGTGGATTACGGGATATCGCAAGCAAAGACTGTAGATGTCCGGGAAACGCCAATCTGGGCGCCTCACGGGGCTGAGACGTTCAGAGCATAATCGCACCCGTTCCAGCATGGAAACCGCCGTGCTATCAAAACGCCCCGATAACCGGATCTGGCTGAAAATAGACATTGCCAGTATAAGCGTCGATGCACTCGTAGATACGGGTGCAACATCTTCGTGCATGAGCCAAAGTTTGTTGAATCGCCTACCAAAACCAGCAGTACGATGTGTACAACATTCCAAGACGAAGATATCGTTAGCCAGTGGTGATGTCGTCGAATCCCAAGCTAGAGCAAGCGTATCCATAGCGTCGGGCAAGAATACATGGTTAGTATCCTTCGTGGTGATGCCAAAGAATACGTATGACGTGATCTTGGGGATGGACGCCCTAAAACAGATGAATGCAATCGTAGACATTGGGAAACATGAAGTAAGGTATGCTACGACACAAAACAAAGTACTCACCTCCGCAGCACAGGCGATAGTCACGGTAACGACGGAGGAAGACCAGCTCCGATTGGACGAATTCCTTCAAACCGAAATGACCAAATTCTCCCGCGTACGAGGTCGAACCAGTCAGGTAGAACACGTAATACGCATCCAGCCCAATACCGTTCCCATTAAACAACGGTATTATCCGTGTAATCCAAAACGTCAAGAAGTGATTGACCAGGAAGTGGACAAGATGCTGGCCGAGGATGTTATTGAACCGAGCCACAGTCCGTGGAGTTCTCCCGTCGTCTTGGTACAGAAGAAGACTGGCGAACCCAGATTCTGTATAGATTTCCGCAAAGTAAACGCCGTAACAATTAAAGATTCGTACCCGCTACCATATATTTCCGGAATCCTAGATAAACTTCGTAACAGTAGATACTTCTCGACGCTAGATCTGAAACATGGATATTGGCAAGTACCGTTGGCACCAGGAAGCCGTCCCATTACAGCTTTTACTGTTCCGGGAAAGGCCTCTTCCAGTTCAAAGTTTTACCGTTTGGCCTCCATTCCGCCGGTGCCACATTTCAGCGCTTCCTAGACAGCATCATCGGTCCTGACTTAGGTAATATAGCACTAGTCTATTTGGACGATGTCATTGTATTAGGAAAAACCTTCGAGGAGCATTTAAACAACTTACGTGTTGTTTTCAATCGTCTGCAAGAAGCCGGTCTCCAGTTGCAACCAGCCAAGTGCCAATTCGCTAAGCGCTCAATCAAGTACTTGGGTCATGTTGTGTCCGCCGAAGGCATCCAGACGGATCCAGAAAAGGTCGCTGCAATCAGTCAGATTTCTCCTCCAAAGACAGCGAAAGATGTTCGTAGCTTTCTAGGAGCCGCTTCATGGTATAGAAGGTTCGTACCGAACTTCGCGAGGCTTGCCGAACCTTTGACGCGTTTGGTAAAGAAGAACCAAAGATGGTCATGGGGTCCTGAACAAGACGCTGCGTTCCAAGCGATAAAGAAGACGTTGAAAGAAAGTCCGGTACTAATATGTCCTGATTTTTCTAGGCCTTTCCAATTACATACCGATGCCAGCGAACAAGGTCTAGGCGCCGTCTTGATCCAGGAAATTGACGGGATGGAGCGTGCTGTCTCTTACGCCAGTAGGACGTTGCATCCGGCCGAAACCAAATACTCTACAACAGAGAAAGAATGTTTAGCCGTCGCCTGGGCCATCAAGAAGTACAGATACTACCTAGAGGGATATAAATTCGAAGTAGTCACTGACCATCAGTGTCTGAGATGGCTCAATGAACTGAAGAATCCATCCGGGAGGCTTAGTCGATGGGCCGTCGACTTGCAGCAGTTTGATTTTACAGTCAGGTACCGCAGTGGAAATATGAATAACCTAGCCGATAGCTTATCTAGAAATCCTCTGCCGTGTGTGGTTGAAGAAGATGAGGAGATCTTCGCTGTTTTTCAAGGTAACACTTGTTCATGGTACAACAAGATTTTTCAGGCCGTCACCAACAACCCCGGACAGTATCCAGAATACTTGATACACAACGAAGTGTTATACAGAAATTTTCCGGGTACTCATGGAGAAGCTCCATGGAGGTTGTGCATCCCGAAATCTGAAAGGCTGCGAATCCTGCGAGAAATACACGATGCTCCAGAAGCCGGACATTTGGGAATTGCGAAGAGTATCGCTCGAGCTGCCGCCCATTATTACTGGCCGGGTATGTTCCGTGAAATACGTAATTACGTCCGAAGATGCGAATCCTGTGGAAAACATAAATTCAGCCAACAGAAACCTTTTGGACAAATGCTGTACTCACCTGTAGATTGTCCATGGGAACAGGTTTCGGTAGACCTGATGGGCCCATTTCGACGAAGTCGTAGGGGTTTTACGTACCTTCTAGTTTTACAGGACCGTTTCACCAAATGGACCGAGTGTCAAGCTCTCCGCCAAGCCACTGCCAATGCCGTTATCCAGGTGGTGAAAGAAATGGTCGTCTACCGTTTTGGAACTCCAAAGCGGCTGATTAGCAGAAGGGTTCCAACGCCAGAGTCATGGATATAATTTGCGAAGACGTCCGTTCCGTCCTCAAGTAGGCCAGTACGTGTTCAAGCGAGAACACCTGCTTTCCAACGCTGCGAGGAATTTTTCATCCAAATTGGCTCCCAAATTTGCTGGCCCCTGTAAGATAGTTAAAGTAGTATCACCTACAATTGTAATGTTACAGGTACCTGGAACTCGCAAATTGGACCGAGTTCATGTCAAGGATTTAAAGATAGCACCACCGGAAGCCAGTAGGGATTCCCCTTCCGATCCTGCTTCCCCCACCGAACAATGACCGCGCATGCTATACCAGCCGACAACCAGCGGGACCGTCGCCGTTCCATCCACCTTCCTTGTTCCCAGCCGTCGGCGTAAAGAAACGCCGAAACCGAGGTCCAGCATGGATGAGGCATCGGAAGGACTGGATCAACGACCCCGAAGCAGTCCAACGACACGCACGAGACAACGCCGGCCAGTCAGCACGCAGTGTCGGAGTACTAGTGCGCGAGTGTCCTCCGTAGTGTAGTGGTCAGTGTCCTCTCCTGTCACGAGGGAAACCGGAGTTCGATTCTCCACAAGGTATGGGGGGTGTAACGAACCTCTGTACCCAGAAACAATTTTTATTTAGTTTAATGTTAAATTTTAAGAAGCGAAAATTTATTTAATATTGTTTGCTGTAAATAGTTTTGGCATGACCTGTATATTTATATTTTGGATACCTGTGTATATTTTTCAGAGTTTTTCCGGGAGACGTCAGACGACAAAAGCGGGTCCAGCCGACTATATAAAGGCCGCATTTTTCATCATTAAGAGAATTCCTTTTCCTATTCCGACCTGTTGGGGCCGATACAGTTGGCTAACAGGTATTTCCAGGTGAAGCGGCCGACGAAGTTGGCGTTCACCATCCTATCCGACCTGCTGAGGCCGAGTGGTTGGCTAGCAAGTATCCTGGGTGAAGCGGCCGAGAAGTTGGCGTTCACCACCCCGTCTGACTTGCCGGAGCCGAGAAATTGGCCAGCAGGTATCTGTCCGTTCACAAGACCGATATCAGAGACATTTATTATTTTACTTATTTTGCTATTACGTACCTGTATATATATTTTTTTGCCTGATTATTATTTTATGTATCCGCATGTCAATTAAATGATTTTGAATTGTTCACAGCAACAACCGAAGGACCTGATATACATTCAACGTAAAATCTATTTCTCACGCTTTCTGTAAATATTATGTATTTGTATATTTGCCATGGATAAACTGATATTTTTCTCTGTACAAACCGACACTTGTTATTTTATATCCGATTATTGCTTTGATTGTTTTTTCTGATTACTGGTATTTGTATCTGTCATCTGGAAAATGTTGTTCATCTGAATTTTAATGTAAATATATGTATATAATGAACCTACCTTTCTTTTATTCCGCTACCCCGCGGTTATAATTTGTTAATTCGACGTTACTGACACTTTTAAAGTATTTTTCTTGCTCATTAATCCGATTTCGATACATTCGTAAACAAACTTCGTATGTCAAACGTCAAATTGTGATACAGCGCCGCAGCCCGGATCTTCAGTGAACGAAGGCGCAAGCGAAATCGATAATATCGATCACCGACAGGCAAAGCGACCAGTGGCGTACGGTCCAGAAGCTAATTTACAATTTTTTTAATTTCCGACAAATTAATGATCAATGGAAAAAAGAAAGTAACGTTGCAACCATTCAAAAGAAACTTCGGCTAGACCATTTGGAGGAAAAAGAGAGAGTCATGATCAAGAAATTATGTTTAGAGTATAAAGACCTTTGTCACGATGAAAAAGTACCACTAACTTCCACTTCGGCAGTTAAACATCAAATCCGATTACCAGATGATGTTATCAAAAACCTTACCCATACAACGTGACGCAATAAGTGGACAAGTCAGAAAGATGTTGGAGCAAAATATAATTGAAGAAAGCGCAAGTCCATGGTCCGCACTAGTAGCTATAGTGCCTAAGAAGATGGATGCAAGCGGTGTCAGAAAATACAGAATGGTGATCGATTATAGAAAACTAAATGAAAAAACGATAGATGACAAGTTTCCAATACCTAATATTAACGACATATTAGATAAATTGGGACGAGCAGGTTACTTCATCACCCTTGATGAATGTCGACGATCAGTGTTGTATAGTGTAGTATGCTGGTTTGAGAAGTATTTTTTTGGTATGAGAAATCACTGATTACGCTTATTAGCGGATTTTATAGCAGGCGTAAATCCAGAGAAGTTTACGATTGTAGGAGTGCAGTATTATCCAACGTCAGGTAGAAGAATTACTCGGAATAAGGTCAGGCGTTAGGTTTAATTTTCTTTATCTAGGTTAACAATTTGCAACAATTTAACAAGGTGTCAACCTTTTTTTGCTCTTCATGTAATAAGCCCTTCTGGCGTTAGTAATTTGACTATGTGTCATTATTAAGTATTTTTCTGTACGAGTAGTACTCATTTCAAGCCATTTTGGCGAAGCAATGACTGTATATGTATTTATTTTTAATGAACAATCAAACGTTTGATTAGATTTCGTTAATGCTAGTATTAATTAATTATTTTCAAGGTATTTAAATTTAAGGTATTCAATGTGAGCTTAACTTAGCTTGGAGTAATTTGTGCTTTTATTCATTCAATCTGCAGTCGTAACGATTTAGGTTAATTATTGCAGATTTTTCTGCGTACTTCTGACAAGTCGTTTAATTTCACTCATTATTTATTCATATTTTAGAGTACATTTAATTATTGGCCTTCAACTTTTAGTTTAGTTTTGTAAATAACCCAAGTTTTGATTTTAATGTATTAATTTATCAGGTTTTAATTAATTTTTTATACTTTAACTTCGTTGAAGGTCAAATGTGGCTGAGGTATTAATTTCACTTTTGGTAACGATTTTATTTTGTTATATATAGTAGGTCATAAGAGCTTAGGTAATAACTTTTAGAAAGTACTGATTTCTTCCTATTTGTGTATACAGGGTTATTGAAATTTACCACACCTTTTATACTTGTGTATGACTACTATTACTTTTTTTAATATACTGGGTATTTGTAATTTTGGGCTTTTCTTTCTCAACTAATTCATTTTTCGGAAATCCTATCTTTTCTACATCTTGAGGGGACCGCGTGACCCTTTATGCTTTGCCATATACGCGTGACGCAATTAAGACCGTTTTCTTTAGTGTTCGGGTGACCTTAGGGGAGCTACCCAACCGACTGACTAGCTGGAGTAAGGCACATGCAGGTAGGTCCGAGAAGGAACTTAGCGAGGGTCGTGTTTGTTAGATTAGTTCACTATATTTTTGATTATTTTACTTACTTTTATTACGACTCTCTGGATGGGGAGAATCGTAGGCTCCACTAGCTGAAGCTGTGTCGAGTGAGTACCTTCACAGCCAAGTTAGATACCCATCCGCGTCCGCCACCAGAGTTCTTCTGGTGCCTCCACGTGGTGAGAGTCGGATTCGTCTAAAGTGGACAGGAGCAAGACCTCTTTAGAGGGCGCTTTGATGGCGAGCGTATTGAAAGTAAGTGACTTTAAACCAGTGAGTAAAATACCACTGGAACCTCGTCCTAATAATAAGTACCTATGGCGTTTCCTTAAAAGTGCGGCAAAGAATTTGCCACCGACGGCGGCCTAAAACAACATATTAGGCGCCGCTTCTGCCGATATAGGCCAGACACGGCGGGTGCAGCCGCTACCGCGGTTGACACCCACCAATGCACTTACTGCCCGTTGGAATTTCCAACCTACCTCGGGCTTAGACAGCATGTAAGACATGCGCACCCAGGTGAGTTCAACAACGAACTTGAACGTGAGGTAGCAGACCCGATACGAGACAAAAGCAGATGGTCAGATGCAGAGATCATAGCGATGGCAAAACATGAAATAGTATATGAGGGTCGATTTGTGAACAAATATCTCCACGACCTATTTCCATTCAGGTCATTGGAAGCCATCAAGTCTAAAAGGCGTACACAAGGTTATATAGAATTAATAGAGAGCCTAAAGACAGAAGGAGCCTTAGCGCGTGATATAGAGGAGGAAGTGAAGGAAGAAGCTGCGGCGGCGGCACCCGAGCCGACAATAGAGTTGGTCGAGGAGTCGATACTCACGCGGGCCTCGCAGGTGGAAGAAGTTACCGCTTCCACGCCTGCGGCGGACACCGCTGGAGTGGATGCTCCCCTGCCTTGCTCGTCGGCATTCGGGGGACCATCCGCAAAAGTGAGCGCGCCGGGAACACCGCCTCTCCCGTGCGTAACGCTCCAATCCTCTCCTCCGAGACCGGTAACGAATGCCGCTGGGAATGAGTCCCCAGCTAGGCCCAACAAAACCTGTCCGGAAAGTCCGCCTAACATCTTCCGCAACCAGGACCCGGTCCGGATATACCTGGCCAGCTATTTTGAAAGTACTGATGGCTGGTCGGATGAGGACAGGTCCCTCTATAGTCTCGTCGAAAGGTCTTCTGTAAAGAATAACAGAATCGCGGTGTCTAAAGCACTCGAAAAATGGCTCGACCAAGTCCTAGCACAATTAAATGTCCGCAATGCCACCACAGCGGCTCGAGGTAATAGGGGAAGGTATGAAAGACAAGGAGAAAAAGGCAGCTATAGGCGAGGTGCGAATAGGGCGCACTTGTACAAAATAGCACAATCAATGTACAAAACGAACCGATCTAGACTGGCAGAACATATACTCGACGGTAAATCGCTCGATTCTGCCCAGTCATTTCCGCCTACATAGAACATCCAGGCTCGATACACAGAAATCTTTGGCACTGAATCTCCTTCCGACGATCACCCTATTGTCGACTACGTTAATCACACGATCGACACATACCTACCCTTTACCGAGCAGGAAATAATAAGAAGACTTGGGGAAATAAAAAACGCCTACAGCTGGTCCTGACCATCTGAAACTCCACCACCTGAAACGTCTGCCCATCAGGTGTCTCGTCTTGATGTTTAACATCATGACGATTTTCGAGGTTGTACCGGCAGTACTGAAGGCGAATCGAACTGTGCTACTACATAAAAGCGGGGACCCGCACCTTGTAGATAGCTTTCGCCCCATCACGATATCCTCCATCGTACTCCGACTCTTCAATCGGCTCCTAGCCCAGCGCCTGAGCCGTCTACCCCTTCACCCTCCCTCCCCCCCCTCCCCTCCCCAAAGGGGATTCCGGAAGGTGGACGGAGTGTTCCTTAACAACCTCACGCTAGAGGCATTACTAAGAAAGCGGAGGAACCAGAGGAGGCCGTACAGCGTAGTAGCACTAGATGTACGAAAAGCGTTTGATAGAGTCTCCCAACATTCTATCTTCAGGGCACTCCGTCGCTTTAGGGTAGACGACCACACCATAAGGCTAATCGGGGAGCAGTATCGGGAAGCCTTTACCAAAGTCTCCGGGCCAAGCCGAACAACTACGGGCCCACTGAGCCTCAAAACGGGAGCGAAGCAAGGCGACCCGCTGTCCCCGATACTCTTCGACATGGTGCTAGACGAGCTCGTTTGCAAGTTGGAGGAGATGGTGAAGGTCCTAGCATACGCTGACGACCCGATCCTCTTCGCCAATGACCACCGGGCGGCGAATAGGCTTCTCAAGGTTGCGACGGCATTCTTCCGCGAGCGGGGTTTAGCATTGAACGCCGACAAGAGCGCTGCGCTGTCAGTGGGGGTTGTCCCGGGAAAGAAGCAGCTCTACACTCACACTAAGAACTTGTTCTTCGTGGGTGGCAGGGCAATACCGCAGCTCTCTCCCGTGGACTACTTCAAATACCTGGGGACGCGATATAACTTTACGGGACAAGTGCGCCCCAGCGTCGAACTGCTGAAGACCCAGCTGGCACGCGTTCAGTCCGCTCCGCTAAAGCCCGCTCAAAAACTAACTATTGTTCGAGACCATGTGGTAGCCAGATTCGTGAGCTACTTTCAATCAGTCCGGGTCACCCTGAAGGCCCTGAAGGACGCAGATAGGAATGTGCGCATGTCTGTCAGAAAGATGCTGCACATGAATAAATCTTTCCCTGATGCTTACATCCACGCGCAGATATGCGAAGGGGGCTCGGTATCATTTCCCTGCGAGCCCACATCCCTGCTATCATGCGCAATAAGCTATTCCGAATAGCAGCCAATGCCGACCCGTTAACCGCCACGGTCCTACAATTTCCAGCTGTGGAGAAATTTTACCAAACGCTTCTAAGATGGACCGCGGGGAATGGCGGAAGTACGACAAACATACAAAAGGAGTGGAGCAGAAAGCTCCAAGAGTCGTACTCGGGGAACGGCTTACGTCAGGGAAGTAGAAGTGGGGTCAGCGGTAACTGGCTAAGGAACCCTCCCGACTTCTGGTCCGGTTCGGACTACGTGAACGCAGTCCTCTTACGCGGGAACCTCCTTCCAACCAGAGGTATCCCGTCCAATCCGCCCCATGAAAGAAAGTGTAGAGCGGGCTGCAACAAAACTGAATCATTATCCCACGTATTGCAAGGCTGCCCGCTCACACATTGGCATAGAATCCAGCGACATGACCGAGTCGCTGGACGGCTGAGACAACTAGCCGAAAGGAAGGGGTGGATTGTTGAGGAGGAGATGAGGCTGCGTCTCGCAGACGGCTCCCTCAGAAAACCTGATTTATTGCTCATGAAGGGGGACAACGATAGTCGTCTGCGACGTTACCATCGTTTGGGAGGGACCACATCCGCTGACACTGGCCTACCACCAAAAGGTTGCATATTACAGCCAGCAACCGGTCCTGGATGCGATACATGATCGATTCCCAGGAAGAAGCGTCGTAGTCCTCGCTCTCGTTCTAGGAGCTAGGGGGACATGGTGCGACCTGAACAACGCGGTCGCTGACACCTTGTCCCTCTCGAGAGCGGAAAAGATATCGTTGATCAACAACTGTATCAACGGAAGTATTCAGTATCAGGAATTTATGCGGACAACATTTATAAGGGCCACCGGCGATAGAGGACGAGGAAACAACTAAAGAGGCATAATAAGATCTGTTTTAATGTGTAATGGTGTCTTGTGGAGTCCCATATACATTTTAACTATATATATTCTATTTATTATTTTATCTATACATATATTTTAACATGTCTCGTGAATGTCTTATTTTACATATATACTGATTTACATCTATGTTGTGTCCCGTAAATGCATGTTTTTATATTATACTATATTATTATATTATTTTATATTATTGCATTGCCCTCTCCAAATCTGCCGTGTGCATGAGAGACGTTATTGGGCCTGGAAATTGCTTACTGGCGGCAAGCTATCAAAGCCAGAAAGGTTACAGAAATTCAAATATGTAATGGAGAGAATGGCTTGAATTTCACCCGATCTATGCAGCTGGCTGTTTATGTGCCCATGTGCGTAGCAAAGTAAGATGGTTAAGTCGAGGCAAAATGTTGAAAAGGTTTTATGAATTTCGACATGAAATCAAGTCGTTTATGATATGAACAAAAAAAATCTGTTCCAGAACTTGATGATGAAAATTGGCTTACAGATCTAGCATTTGTAGTGGATTTGACCTCTCATTTAAATGAGTTAAACATGCGTCTTCAAGGTGAAAACCAACTTATCCATACAATGTTTCAAACTGTAACAGCGTTCCAAATGAAACTGAAATTATGGCAAATTCAAATTAAAGCAAACAACTATATGCATTTCGATACATTAGCTAAACATGATCCTGTGAACTGCGAAAAATATGCAACCCTGCTTTCGGATATGATACAGGAATTTGAAGATAGGTTTCAGGATTTTCGGAAAAATAATGAATATTTCAGTATATTTGCGACACCATTTTCAATCGACATAAATATGTTACCTGCGAATTATCAAATGGAATCTATAGAGTTGCAATCTGATATACAACTCAAAGTAACTTTTTGTCCTGTCTCTTTACTTGACTTTTATAAGACCTATCTTCCCAGAGACAAATATCCTTCGCTTCACAATCACGCTTTATTCATGTCATCGTTTTTTGGCAGCACTTATATTTGCGAGCAACTATGTTCACGAATGAAGCATACTAAGAGTAAAATTAGAACCAAATATCTGATGAACATCTTGAGAACTCACTTAGAATTGCAACTACTTCCATCGAACCAGATATTGATGCATTAATTTCTCAAAAGCAATGTCAAATATCGCATTAGTTTTGTCTTACCATCTTCTCTTTTACTTCTGTATTAAAAAATATAATAAAAATATTGAAGTTTTATTACACAGAAATGTATATTTTCTATATCAGTCTCCGCAAACAAACACGCTTACAAAGGGTGGCAGATATTATTTAAATTTAAAATCTAAATATTTCAAATTATACATATACCCTTTTTTGCTTATTAGCTATAATTATAGTATTAGTCTACTTTATATGTGGCCGGATACAATCCTTTCCTTCCAAAGTGGCCCAAACCTTAAAGAATTAATTAACAATAGTAGAAGGCCTGAAAGTGTTGAGTTTCCTTCTGGAAGAGAGTTGCAAAACGTATGTATAGCAGAAAAATTTAATAATTACTTCATTGACAGTATCACTGAAATACATAACAGCATTGACGTTGCTCAAGGTAATCTGGATTTTATATGGTTGATACTGGAAACCAAATCCTACTTAACAAATATGAACCACTGACATTATCTGCATTGAAACGTGTAGTTACTTCTATGCAAAAGAAATCCAGTACTGATGGTATTGATCCCACTATTGTTGGAGATGCTTTCCCTGTTATCGGTGAAACATTGCTGCATATAATTAATGAGTCCTTTAGAACGGGGGTCGTTCGGAGAATTTGGAAGACATCTACGGTTATTCCTATACCGGTGGAGGTGAATAATGCTAGGAAGTGTGATGATTTCTGACCTATTAGTATGATGCCCTCTATGGAAAAGATCATTGAACAGGCGGCTAAAGAACAACTGGAGGAATTTATTGACAGAAATAAAATTGTAGCAGACTATCAGTCCGGATTTAGGAAAGGCCATTCATATGAAACAGCATTGAATTTAGTACTTGCAAATTGAAAGGAAGAAATAGAAAATAATAAAAAAGTAGTACCAGTTTTTCTTGATCTCAAAAGAGCCTTTGAAACTATTGATCGAAATCGATTAATAAAAAAACTTCACAACTACGGAATACAAGGGGTAGCCCTTAAATGGTTAGAAGACTATTTAACGGGAAGATCGCAAGTAACTAAATACGAAGGTGGGACATCAGAACTCAGAGAAGTTTCTCTGGGGGTCCCGCAGGGTACGATTTTAGGTCCACTATTGTTTATTTTGTATGATTATATTAACGACCTTGGTACGGTTTCACAGGATTGTAATATCAACCTTTTTGCGGATGATACACTCGTGAGTGTGTATGATAGTGATTTTGAGAGGGCTGTCAGAAAAATGAATCATGAACTAAAAAATATTTCAAAATGGCTGAAAATGAATAAACTTAAGCTCAATACTTCAAAGACTAAGCTATGATAATTGAGACTAGGGTTAGTAATAGGACTAGTGTGATAGATTGTGGTATTTCTATTGATGACGTACCTATCGACTTTGTGAAAGAGATTAAATATTTAGGAGTAGTAATAGATAATAGTCTATCATTCAAGAGTCATGTAGATTTCATAGTTAGAAAAGTAGCTAAGAAAATTGGTTTCTTTAGGTAGGATTAGTACTAAGTTGAGTACATGGACAAGAATATTAGTGTATAACACAGTCATTGCCCCCACTTTAAATACTGTGCGTCAATTTTACTACTAATTGGTGAATTATTACTTTTTATAATGGAACAAAAGGAGAAGTCGACACTACTGACAAGTTATGCGCATAGTATAATGTAGCAAGAAGTGTAAGACGATGACCAGCTGTTATATTTTTTGCTATGTTGAATATGAGCGGAATAAACGCATTAGTGTTGTATTTCGGTAACAACCAACTGTCTGTTCGAAGGAAAACATTTCTCAAAAAATTATCCCATGAATTAGTACTGCCACACCTGATTAGAAGAAATCAACAGACTATAGGAATTCCTCCTGATCTGCAGATGAGATTAAAAAAAATATCATCCAGCAATTGACATAAACGATGAAAATGATGATGGCAGATTCGTAAAACGAAAACGATGTGATGATTGTAATGCGGTGGTTACTAAAAAAAGGCCATTGCAGATTTTGTAAGAAAACAATATGCTTAACACATATGGCAAATGCCTGTTTTGGTTGCACAGAAAAAGTGTTGAAGTATTCTGAACAAATATTCACGGAGGAGTTGGATGAATAACGTATATACATATGCACATAATATCTGTATATTATACATTTTTCCTGAGTTCTACCGGTCATTTCATATTAGTTAATGTTAATTTAGAAAATATAAAGTATTTTCATAACGACTAAACCTAATTTATACCAGATTTATACTTTGTAATCATTCTGATACATTACGCCCGGTAGTGTGCATTTTTTTATTGCCCCCGGCAGAAGGTTAAAAGCTCCAAAAACAACCAACGGTTAGTCAGCGTTTGGTAATATTTCTCTGCTCGAACGCTTATCTTTTAGTACGCATCCTCCTGATACTTCCAACCGTTGGAAACGGCTGCAAAAACAAAGCTAATACTAAATATTTAAAATTTATAAAAAAGTAATTGTCAAAAATCTTATTGTTTACCTATTTCGAACCGATGGATTAAAGAAAATCCCATCAACCTGCTATCGTAGGACACTATTATCATCCGGGGTCCAGAGCTACACCCGTTCCTTTATCGTTCCTACTGGAATCCCTATCGAGATAACAGGAACCGAACGTCATCCTTCGGAATAACCTAAGATATGTATTTTTAAAAATTTAATAATTTGTTTTCACCTCCAATAAGTGTCCCAACCCAGATAGGCCATTTTACAACCCATTCGACATCCTTCTTTGAGAGGGGCTTCTCCCACAATATAGCTAAGCATTACAATTCAGTTATACATAAGTGCGGGCGATTGTCTGTTCAGCGGTTTGGGCGGGTTGTCTGTGCGGAACTGCAGCGACAGCAGTGTGTATCTCTCGGTTTTGGGTGGTAGCTTTGGCGTTTGGCAGTGGAGTGGTGGCAATAGAGTTACTGAGATATAGGAAATTTGTGTTTTCTTTGAGGTAATTTCAATCTTGTTTGCATTTAAAGGGTGGTATGGAAGAGCAGATGGCGTACGCCAATTCTGAATGCTGCCCTGAGTTTTGCCCACGGCTGCGTGAATGACTAATGTGTGTGGTATCTGTTTATGTATACTTACGTTACTTTCCACATATGTTATATGTAATAAGAGAAGGAAATTGTGTATTTGCAGTGTGGTCGAAATAAACGAATTATTATTATTATTATTATTTAGCTAAAAGAAAAGAATAATTTACCCAGTAATATTACATTGAAGAAATAATACCACAGACTACATCAGACCGGTAAGTAGTATTATAAATTAATTCGAATATCTTATCTCTATCAAACCCACTAAAATGCAATATAGTTACATCACTGTTCCTCAATTGAAAGGCAGTGGATAGTGGGCGCGACTGTACCTACGCAGTGCGCATGCGCCAAATTTGAATCGCTTTGCTTGTCATTTTCATTTTACATGTAGTTTGTGTGTTGTTTTATCTTTGCGATTGTTTAAGTGTTATGTGTTTTAACGGCTTTAGTACATTATTCGTTTTGTGACATTAGTAGTTAAGTTTTGTGCATGGTAAAAGATAGAGATTGAAAACCATTAGTGTAGTTTTGTGTATAAGAAGGTATTTTAAAGAGTCATTTAGGGTAACCTTTATTTGCCCTTACATCTTACATGTTTTATTTGATTTCATAAATAAGAAAGTATAATTTTAGGTGACGTATTTAGAGATAATTGTGAATAGGTGTCTTATTTGCGGATTCGCAGAAGATGAAGTGGATAAACTCCATTATTTTCCAAGAAATCTAGACAAGTAAGTATTCTTTATCTTTACTTAATTCGGCTGTTAGAAAAAATGCTTGTTGATAAAATCCACTATACTGTAATGATGGTTTAATTAATTCGAGCACCCCCCGAAAACGGAGCTACGCCCCAGATCACGGTAAGTCCGAAAAGACGTATTAAATAGGGACCGTGACATAGTGGTGGAGGCGCTAAATTTTATCGTATTTATAGGAGATTTATTAGATTTATAAATAGTAAAAAAGAAAAAAAATTAAGTTTAGTTATAATAATAAGGCCGCGAAATGAATCAAATGAAAACACGGGCGCAGCAGAAGAAAGAAGCCATTATGGGTGACAAACAATTCGATCTAGAAGTTCGATTAGATCCAAATGTTTTCGGTAGGAGTTCCCTTACACCTCGATCACCAGTAAATGCCAGTACCCCTTTTAATTTTGAGGCAAATACGGCCTCCGGAAATCTCTTAGGTGCTACAGCCCAAATTACGTCACCTCCTAAAATAGAACATCTGCCAACAAATACAGCCACGGGACACCTCCTAGGTGCCACCGCCCGGAGTATGTCACCCCCAAAAACACCACCACCACCACCCCCACTACCTCTACTACAGGCATTTTGCCAACTCAAATACCCTTTGATGATGCAGATGATTCTAGAGTGTTCGATCCCTGCAATCAAACAGTTAATTTAGTATCTCACGCAACGTCACGAGGAGCAATTGCCAAACAGTATGATCCCACACCAGCACGTCACCAATCAAAACTTGCTCCGCCATCAAGGCCACAGTTTACGAAAGACTTTCGAACTCATAAAAGGGTCTCAATAAATGAACCACTTCATCCGACAGTTCGCCCCACGAATACCTCTCAGACTAATTTTGTAATGTTAGGTAATACAATTTCGGAAATTCAGGACATGCGAGATCCCATTACACCAAAGTTTACAAGACCTCCTAGATTTGACCCATCTAAGACTAACCCCGTCGATTTTTTAAAAGATTATGCCGTAGCAGCACGGGCCAATTCGTGGAACGACGTGTTACAATTATGTTACTTTGTGAACTCCCTTGAAAACAGCGCGGCTGTGTGGTTTAGAAATTTTGCAAAACGTAACCCGAATGCAACATGGTCAGAAACTCTAAAAGGATTCAAAAGTAAATTCATAGGTCCAAATTATGAAGATGATTTAAATTTACGACTATTAAATAGACGTCAAAGCCCAAATGAATCCCTTATAGAGTATTTTTACGCTATTATTGATTTGTGTGACGAAGTTGATTCAGAAATGCCGGAAACTCATATAATGCGCAGATTAACAGCCGGTATGTTACCATACTACAGGCATATGATTAATATCAGCAGACCTAACACCTTGAGCGACTACGAACGCGTAGTAGATTCAATTTCAGAGACGGAACGGGAGGGAAGCTTATATTCCACCGAAAAATTAAAACCTCAACCCAATCACAATGAAAATAGCCAGGACGTCCAAGAACTGCTAAGAAATATGACCCAAGAAATAAAAAGTTTAGTTTTATCCGAATTAAACAACACGTCACGTGTTAACCATCAAAATTATGGCGGTTCCAATCGCGCAAATTCCGATAACACTCAAGGTCAACGCTCTAGGCAAAATCCATCATCGAATCAATTCTCTAGATCGCGAACCACGGACGGACGCCCAATATGTTACCGTTGTAATAAACCAGGTCATATCGCAGCGAATTGTCGACAAAATGTCCAACGAGAATCACAACAGAACGCCAACACATCTTTAAACACCAGCGGACGGAATTAACAGAGGTTCGAAATTCTGTCCCTTTTACAACATTGACTCTAAGCAACGAACCTCCTTATCTCCTCCAAAGTTACTTTGCAGCGCTATTCCCACTTTCGAAGGGTCATCTACTATATTCACCGTAAAAGCAATAGTAAATGATATATACACCGACATCATTATTGACACGGGTTCCGTTTACAATTTGGTCCACAAATCCATTGCTATCAATACAAGACCAGTAGAAAATCCTCCTGTCTTACGTACGATCGGAAATTCTTCTGTATTACCTACAGCTGTAGCAACTATCTCTCTAGTCTTAAATAAAAAAGCGTATGAAGTAGAAGCATTGGTTATAGAAAATTTACCCGCGTGTTTATTACTAGGTTTCACGTTTTTACAAAAAAATAAAGCGCAAATTGATTGTGTAACAAGGCGTATTATTTTAAATGACGATCAGCAGGTAGAAATGCAGGGAAAGGTCAATCAACGAGAAGAATGCGTACTCCAGCAGAAGATAGAAGAGACACCTTGCGAAGGTCATCACCCAGCTCTCTTATCCCATCAACCAGCACGTACAACAGATAATGTAACATATGGAAGTGTAATTCACCGTAACATTGACCTTTTTTCACTTCCTGATGAATTTTGCAGACTCAACTTCTTATCTTGTGATCTAAAAAGTTACCCGTATAAAACCCCGAAAAAATATAAAACTATATTTAACAACATTTCATCTCTTTCGACACACAAGCTTCAAGTAGGTGAGTTGTTAGTAGCAAAAGACTCCGACATCTGGTGGTACTATCTAGTTACACATCAAAAGTATCGGGATAAACCGGAAATTTCAGTTATACGCACACTTTTGCTAAAATTAAGAAACCACATGTTAAGTACAGGGAAAACTAAGTTAGCGTTGCCAGAATTTAGATGGGTAAATGTTAAATTCGGTGTATTTAAAAAAATCTTGAGAGAAGTGTTTAAGAATTCCCCATTGGAAGTTGTCATCTGCAATAATCGAAAAGACAAGGTGGACAATAACGGTAACAAAATAGATAATCGCGTTAGGAACACAGTTAACGATTCCTTTTTGACAACGGAACTATTTCAGGAGTTACCAAACACAACTGAAGTTGAACCTACAGTACGAGATAAAATCGTTAAAATCATTCTGACCGACAACACAGTTTATAAGGGTAATACTAGTCAGGTGTGTAAGGTAAAGTTGTCGAAAGCATTAGAAGATGGAGATAAGTACTATATATTTCAGGCTAGAGGTAGTTTATTGGGAAAAAGTCGTTTAGAAATAACTGGATTAGAAGATTTAGCGAAAGGTTCACTTACAATTTACAACTACGGTAAGGCCCCGGTTAAATTGTTTAAAGGTAGTGTGATAGGCTATTTAAACAGTAATATAAACAGCTTCACGGGAGATAATGTGGAAGATAAAAGTGGTCTTGATTCTTGTAGTTTATTAACGTATCCATCAGATAATTATAATATTAATATAGATTTAGATAGTAATAGTAAAAATAGATTGAGACAGTTACTTAACCGTAATATGGACGTAATGTCATTCGATTCGTCAAAGTTAGGTCTCACGCACATGGTACAACACTCTATTGAAACAGGAGATAATTTACCGGTAACATCAAGACCATACAGAGTCAGTTTCAAAGAAAGACAACTCATTAAGGACCAAATCGATGCAATGCTTCAGCAAGGCATTATTCGGCCTTCAGATAGTGAGTACGCTTCGCCGGTTGTACTAGTTAAAAAACCGGACGGTACTTTTAGGTTTTGTGTGGATTACCGAAAACTTAATGCAACTACAACAAAAAGCGCCTATCCATTGCCATTAATTGATGATATTTTGGACTTTTTATCAGGAAATCATTTTTTCTCAACTTTGGATTTAAATAGCGGATACTGGCAATGTGAGATCAACGAAAACGATAGGTATAAAACCGCCTTTATTACAACTGATGGCCTGTATGAGTTTAACAGACTAGCTTTCGGACTGTGTAACGCACCAGCTACGTTTCAGAGACTTACTGATACAGTGTTTAAAGATCTAAAATGGAAAGAAGTAGCTATCTATCTTGACGATATTATTGTTGTCAGTAAGACCTTCGATGAACACTTAACAAGACTTGGTAACGTTTTTTCGTGTTTAAGAAAAGCAGGTCTAACCCTAAAAATGGCCAAATGCCACTTTTGCATGCAAGAACAAACTATTCTAGGTTACCAAGTCACCCCAGCCGGTATGCAACCAGATGCAACAAAGGTACAAGGTATTACAAAATTTCCGACCCCTAAAACGGTGAAGCATGTTCAAAGTTTTTTAGGTATGTGCAATTACTACCGCCGTTTTATCCAAAATTTCTCAAAAATCGCCGGTCCGTTATATCGGTTAACGAAGTTAGACTCTAAATTTTCGTGGAGGGGAGAGCAAGAAGAAGCATTTTGTAAGCTTAAAGAAATTCTATCAAACCCCCATTGTTACGACATTTCAATCCATCGTCAGAAACAGAATTACATGTCGACGCTAGCGGCGAAGGCTTGGGCGCCGTTTTATATCAAAAAGATTCTGATTGCTTTTTACATCCCGTTGCATATATATCACGTACGCTTACACCTAATGAGCGGAAATACCCTATTACGGAATTAGAATGTCTGGCAGCAATGTGGGCAACAGAATACTTTCGAACGTATCTTTGGGGACTTCCTAAATTCACAATTGTCACGGATCATCACTCTCTCTGTTATCTTCATTCTATGAAGAGTCCGAACAGACGATTGCTTAGATGGTCGCTTAAATTAATGGAATACTCATATGTAGTTGTACACCAGAAAGGCACGACAAACAAGGTCGCCGATGCTTTATCGCGATACCCGTGCCAGGTGGCAACAATATGTGATGAAACAAAAAGCCACAGATATGCCAACGTTTATCGCTACACCTTCCGATATAGTACATTTGCAAGCAGAAGATACGCGTATACAAGATATAATTGCGACTATAAATGATCCAGACAGCGCGGGACCCGCCTTGAATAAAATTAGTAAGAAATATGAAATAAAAAATGGTATTCTGTATCGGCGAAATGATAACAATAACGGAAATCCTCTGTTATTAGTAATACCCTTCAATCTAAGACATGAAATTTTATACAGCAATCATAACGATCCCATAAGTGGACACTTAGCCATCGCCAGAACGCTAGACAAAATTAGACGAAAATTCTATTGGGACGGATTAGTAAAAGATGTGAAAAATTACGTTCGAGGTTGCCCCGATTGTCAAACAAGAAAAGGGCCGACAAATCAAAGACCAGCTGGATTACTACATCCGATAGAAGTCGGGCTACCGTTTGAAAGGGTTGGTATTGACTTACTAGGCCCATTTAGAAGAAGTGGATCAGGAAAAACTTTTGTCGTAGTAGCCACGGATTACGCTACGCGATGGGTAGAAGCGAAAGCAATCCCAAGCGGCAAGGCCGAACCAGTAGCAAAATTTATAGTAGAACAAATCATTTGCAGACACGGGTCACCTAAATTTATTTTTTATTTTTTTATTTTTATCTAAAATGGTCACCGAGGTACTACAATTGCTGGGGACCCGAAGTATTTTTACAACCGCATACAAACCATCAACAAACGGTCTAACTTAGCGTTTCAATAAAACCTTGGCCGATATGTTGAGTCTATACACATCCACATCTCAAAGAGACTGGGATGTATTTCTTCCCCACTGTGTATTTGCATATAACACCACGATCCAAGAATCTACACGATTTACACCATTCAAATTGGTCTACGGAAGAGATCCCGTGCTCCCAGACGAGGCTCAATTACTCCAAGAAATGTTCACCAATTATGGTGTACAAACACAAGATACCGTTTTGCGTATACGCGAGCAAGCCCAGAAAAATATTCAACATCAGCAAGCGCGAGATAAAGAAAGGTACGATAAGAAACATAGAGAAGTTTCGTTCAACATCGGGGATAAAGTAAAAGTTAGAACCCCCTAAGACAAATAGGGAAAAGCGAAAAACTTTTACCAAAGTATTTCGGACCGTACACTGTTGTCGAAAAACGCAGTGATGTAAATTATGTTGTTCAAACAGGATCAGGCAATCGAAGGAAAAGAGATGTAGTTCATGTATCTAGGATAGTTCCATACTACGATCCTTGGACGGAGTAGTATAGTAGTTTTAAGTTAATTTTAGTTATTAAATTATTCCTCTAGGATAAGCTATTTTAAATTATACAGTTATTAATATTTTATTGTTTTAGGTGGAATTGAACAATGTCTGTCATTATTATATTAGCATGGTTACTAGTCCCCGTAGGTTCAACAGAAGAGATGTTGAATACCACAGGTTACATGGTAGAAACGATGGAACATTCGCCAGGATTACTATACAAGGATTTAGGTAATATTCACTTGATAAAATTATTTTGGAGAGTTATTTCGTACATTGATTTGGGAAATTATGAGAATCAATTTTTGCTGATTAAGGAAAATCTAGACAAAATTAAACAAGCTTGTGAACATAATCATGTCGAAATAACTCTGTTATGTGACAGTCATGTCAAAACCCTGATTCAAACCGTCCAAAGCATTGAACAGGAAAAAAAATTAATCCATAGCTTGGTAGGAAAAAGCAGAGTCAAGAGAGGATATATGGATGTCGTAGGTAAAATTTCAAAAACTTTATTTGGTACTTTAACAACAGAGGACGCCGAACACTTTGAAACCCTTCTATCAGAGTTATCTCATAAACAAATAGAAGGCATGCAAATTTTAAAGCAACAAACGTCTATAATAAAATCGACTATTGATACTGTAAACTCTACTTTAGCCCATATCGAACGTAATGAGAAAATTATAGAATTGAACATTAACAACTTAGGAAAAGCATATAATAGTACATCAAACGCGATTAAAACACTATCAGTATTGTCGCTTTTACATAGACAGGTATCATTTACAAGTGAATTAGTTGATCAGTTCCAAATTCAAACAATAAACCTAATCAACGTAATTTTAGTAGCAAGACAAGGGGTCTTACATCCTTTATTAATTGCTCCTTCAGATATTGCTCGTGAAGTAAAGAGTATTTCAACGCAGATATCACGAAATATAAAGTTCCCCATAGATTTGGATCATGTTACGTTTGCGGCCATTCAAAACATTATCAAAATTACGGTATATGTTCAAAATTCTAAGATAATTTGTATTGTTCGTCTCCCTTTTATTGAAATAGAACCATTTAAGTTATATAAAATTACATCGATCCCAATACGAATAAAAGACACTAAATTCATTATTATAGAACCTACATCACCATTTTTGGCTGTTAATTTTGTACGTAAATACTTTTTCGACTGACTGACGATACATTCAGAGGACTCACTCAAATCGAACAACGTTCTTTGATTACCGATATTAATACACCGCTCCCAACTACATTTAAGGAAGATTGTGACTTGGCATTACTAAAACCACAATTAGAGTTACCACGGGTTTGTAAACGTTTTATAGAACATATCAATTCTTCGGGTTACCGCCAAATTGAGGACAGTAACTCATGGATATTTGTAATACCGGGTAAAGAGACATTCGCCATTAGTTGTCCCAATCAGCAGGATCAAGCAGTTGTACTGTCAGGCACAGGACGGTTAACCTTAAATTCTAGTTGTTACGCTATTTCAAACCATGTACATTTATCACCGTTAGATTATAAGGAATCACGCTTGAATTTAGATTATATGAAACCACTTAATGTTAAAGGGGCAACAAGCCATAATAATTCAGATCAAAATTTTATTATTAGCGACTTAACGTTAGAACAGCAGCAAAACTTAGTTAGTTATTTAAGTGATGAAAAGTCTTTGAGTTCAAATAAAAAGGAGTTAGAAGGCGTTTTAAAAGACATTGCTAAACTACAACAAGAGAAACAGAAAGATGTACAAGGTACTTCAGAAAGAGTAGTTCTATACATTATAGTCTGTTTTTGTAGCTTATTAGTTGTAGTAGGTGTAATGAAAAGGATTAAGAGACGGAATCGCCAAGCGGTCACCGTTCAATATAAAAACGGTAAGGTAAACCTAAAGTCATATGACGAAGGAACCTTTGTACTACCAGATGGTAGATGTTGTAAGGTAGATCTGAAGCAGGCTACCAAAAACTAGATTTCTGCTGTTGTTTAAAATTTTTGTTATTGCATGATGTTAGTTGTTTAAATTCATTGTTACATGTGTCGACACCACCCTTTGGAGCACCTATATTCCCTAAAGCGATGCCCAACTTTACTAGTACATAGTGGTGTGGAGCTACGTGGAAAATCTCTCTAACCGGACTATTCGTCACCAATCATGAGCATCCTGCCTGAACTGAGTAGGGTCAGAAATATTCATGCTAGGAGATCGGTCTACGCATCTTGGAAAGACAGAAGAAGGTCTGCAGCAATTTCGCAGATATTCTGCCTGAACTGAGTAGGGTAGAAAGAAGACCGCTTAAAAGACTTTTCCGCATAAGCTAATTGATGCAATTTCGGACACGTCCACATCACATCACTACAACGGGCAAAGCTGGAAGATTCGGAAATGGTGTTACACTGGAAGAAAGTCGGACAATGAACATAGAATCATGTAATGTAATTTCTATTGTAAAGAGTGCCGCTATTAGTACGTACGTTATAGTCATAATAATGTTTTTTAGGATAAATTATCAATTTTGGGATCTTCAATCCAAATAAATGTTGTAATTCAATTTCTTTAGGATTCGCCTGAAAATTGAAACTGCTGATTGAGGAGTACATTTAAGTTTAGGTTAGGGTAATGGAACTTTGGTGGCAGCGCCATGATCAAAACTTTTTTTTTCAAATATGCGGGTGCATATTTTTTGGAAGGGGAGGGTAATGCCACGGAAAGTTCCATTACATAGAAGAATACTGGATCATCGATCAGATTACCGGGTCCTTGTCAGCAGATTCACGCGACGGATGTGACGCCGACACCGGATGTGCTGACAGGCGATCGCGGACAGGGGTCTGACCGACGATCTAGCGATAAATCAGATTAGTTAGAAAATAGCATTAGAATAAGTAAGTCCTAGAGGTTTAAGTAGGTATAGGTTTGTGGAAAAATAATAAAGTAAGTGTTGAGTAAAGTACGTGTTTGAGTGTAAGTTAAGAAAGGATACAGAGCACCCCCCGAAAACGGAGCTACGCCCCAGATCACGGTAAGTCCGAAAAGACGTATTAAATAGGGACCGTGACAGTATTTGTTGTTGTTGTTTTAGGTCAAATCGTTGGCATGAAGAAATGGGAATGATGTTTACAGGGGAATCCTTGAGAAATCGGAGGATTTGCAGCCGTCATTGTACACCTGACTCGTTCAAGAACAGAGCTTTTGAGTTGAAACCTGACGCTGTTCCAAGATTATTTCCAAGTAGGACCGCCGCGAGCCCAGTATTATCAGTTCCACTTCAGAGTCCTACAGAAGTTATGGATCCAACCGAAGACACATCAGTGTCAAAGACTGATTTAGATCACCAAGATAATTTGTCATCCGTGATAGTGAAACCTACAACATCTGTGGTTCATAGTGAATCATTGGCACAACCAGATAAGCTAAAATCTATAACTCCATTCAGCAGGTAATTTATCTTGAATTTATTAGATCTTATAAAGAAACTGTAGAAGTCGACACATATACATTATAGTAATATTGTTGGTTCCTGGTTCCAGCACGTTACGAGAATTTAATCCAAGATCCAGCAACATGGCCACAGGACGTTTGTATAAACCGTTTTTTAGCCAGGCTGTGGAAAGAAAGCAAAGTGACAACATAATAAATATTTTTCATATTAATGTTCAATCTATTAGAAATAAATTATTAGAGTTAGAATTAGTTGCACATAATAATGATATTTCATTTATTTGTATCAATGAACATTGGCTAACGAATGATGAAATTAATTGTATAAACTTAGATAACTTTGATTTAATAGCAAAATTTTGTAGAGTAGATAAAATTCATGGTGGGGTCTGTATTTTTGCACGCCGATTGTTAATTTGTTCACCAATTAATTTTGATGACTTGAACCATGAGGTAGACTTTGAAGTAGCTGGTCTTAAATATAACGACTACCACATTATAACTATTTATAGATCACCGTCTGGTAACTTTAACAGATTTATAACTTTATTGTCGATAAATTGTTTGGGCTTAATGTAATCATTAGTGGCGACTTTAATGTCAAATTTAATACGTCACATCCTGATGCAATCAGGTTGTGTAATGTTTTTCAATCGTATGGGATGTCTTTCTCTAATGAAGAGTGCACACGGGGTAAATCTTGTCTTGATAACTTTTTTTGCAATATAAATAAAGATAATATTAAAATAAGTAATAAGTTCTTCATGTCTGATCATAGCGGGCTCGTTCTGGAAGTTATTCCAGAAAAAAAATTTGTGAGGTATGAAACTCAAAGTATCTATGCACCTGTAACTCAATCTGGTCTATTTCAATTATATAACATTTTAGAAAGTGTCGATTGGTCTTTCGTTTCTGATTCATACTTAGATATTGATTTTAAGACTAAGATGTTCATAGAAACAATTACGAATGCAATGAAAATAAGTTTTCCAGTTAAGCCTAGAACAAGTACACGAACGAATGATACCCATATACATTGGTTCAACAATAATTTGCGTGTTATGCGGGATCATTTAGATCTCTTGTACCAGCTTAATATATTGCATCCTAATATTATTACAAAAGAACAATTAAAAACATTAAAGAATAGATATAAATATGAGTTAAGGAAAGCTAAGATCGCAGCTTATGATAAATACATTACTGAACACAAACAGAATCAACGTGCTATATGGAAAATTGTAAATGATACTCGAAAGTCTTGTAATAAAACTTCTGAATCTCTTAATGCTAACGATATAAATCATTTCTTTGTGAATGCTGTAGACAACATAATTGACCAACTCCCACCTGTTTCTGTTGATCCATGTAATTTCCTAGTAAAGAGTTCGGACAATTTTTCTTCTTTCACTTTTCAAGAAGCAACTTTTGTGCAAGTTCGGTCTATAATTGAAAACTTGAATAGCTCCTATAGTAAGGATGCTTATGGTATAAATTCTAAAATACTTAAGACTATAAAAAATATAGTAGTTTATCCACTTACGAAATTAATTAATGAATGTATCAAGAAGGGAGTTTTTCCAAAATCACTCAAATTGTCACATGTAGTGCCTGTCTTTAAGAAGGGAAATATAGACGACGCGAACAATTATCGCCCCATTGCTATTACTCCAATTTTTTCAAAGATTTTCGAAAAATTCCTAAAATTTCAAATAACTAATTACTTCGAAAACAATTTGTTATATAGTTCTTGTCAGTTTGGATTTCGAAACAAACTTTCTACAACTATAGCTCTGCAGAATTTAACTAATACCGTATTAGAAAATTTCGAAGATGGAAATTATACCCAAATAACATTATACGATTTGACTAAAGCGTTCGATTGTGTAAACCATCAAATTTTGATTAAGAAACTAAAGCATTACAATTTTTCTGCCACGAGCATCAACTTGGTGCATTCCTTTTTAAGTGATAGAATACAATCTGTACATTACAAAAACTTCTTGTCAGAGAAATTACATAATAAACATGGTGTACCGCAAGGATCCGTTCTGGGGCCCTGTTTATTTTTAATTTACATAAATGATCTTGAATATCGCGATGGGAATACACGTTTTATCTTATTTGCGGATGACACAACTGCAATAAATAGTAATCCTACGCTTGATGGTTTGAGCCATAGTGTAAAGTATATGAATGATAATATTGAAAATTGGTTCCTTGCTAACAGATTAAAAATGAATAAATCAAAATTACAAACACTTCGAGCAGTTGGTGATACGGAATTGATTAAGACAGTAACTTTACTTGGTATAACTTTAGACTATAAATTAACTTGGGAGTGTCATACTGATGGGTTGTGCAAGAAATTAATGACAAAAATTTTTCTAATTAGGTGTCTGTACAACAAATTATCAACTGGCTATTTAATAACCATTTATTATGCCGTTTTTCACTCTATAATGGCATATGCGATTCTTGTCTGGGGTCATTCCACGCATTTGCAAAAAGTCTTTAAAGTGCAGAGAAGATGCATAAGACTGATTGCTGGAATTGATTACGATGCTGATTGCAGGAATGCGTTCTCTGTACTTAGTATTTTAACAACGCCATGTGTTTATATATTGGAGAGTGTGCTCTTCGTTAGGGAAAATATTAACGATTACAGACTAAATAGCGATTATCATCAATATTTTACTAGGTCTAACGAGTGCATAAGACCCAAATACCATAGACTAAAAAGAAGTAGAGACGGTGTTAATTACCTTGCTGTGAAGTTTTTTAATGCGTTGCCTGAATCTATCAAAAGATTACCTCTGTGTTCTCTAAAGAAAATTTTAAAGAAATATTTAATATCAAAAGCTTTTTATAATTTTGATGAGTTTTTGAATAATAATTTCAATGATTTGGAAGCATCCGTGTGATTTACTTTTATGTAGTACTGTACTTGTATTTGACGTATGTAAACATTTGGTGGTATTGGCATGAATAAAGGTTATTGTTATTGTTATTATTGTTATTGTTGTAAGCAAAATAGGCACTGATAGTTTGCATCAAGTTATATATATTATTCAGATATAGTGAGAGGAAACTACCAGATTTATTTAAAGATTTCTTCAGTTTTATAAAGCTACCTTATTCCAGATGGATATATGCAATGCCTTAGTTAAAATAATTTTAAGATTGTGTATTATAAAGCAATATTTGTATGCAAACGGATAATAAGCTGATATTAACGTACAAAGGTTTTTGCAATACATCTATAATGTATTATTTCTTTTGCTATTTTTAGAACTCCATCGCCAAAGCATCAACGCTCCCTCTATAAAAGCATTGAAAGTCTTAGCACTCAGAAAATATCACCCAAAAACAGGCCCTTATCCGCACAATTAAAAGAGAAGATCATATAAGAAAACTGAAAACAGCAAGCAAAATTAGAGCCAGGAAATTTTAATCGTTATGCGATATAGACAGTTCACCAATAATTAAGAATCTTTTTAAAAATATGCCATCTCAGACAGCCAACTTCTTAATCTTCCAACTGCGATGTGCAAAGCGTAAACCCAAAGGAAAGAGATGGATAATAGACGAGAAAGTTATGGCGCTTGCGTTATACAAACGTAGTCCAAAATGTTTTAATTTATTAAGAAAATTTGTGGCTTTACCATCTCGAAGAATATTGACAAATTTATTAGAAAAAGTTCCGTTTACTACAGGTATAAACGAACATCTGTTTAAACACCTTGATCAGTGATTGAGTTCTAATAAAGAGGAAGATAGAATCTATTTTGTAGCATTTGATGAAATGCATATTAAAGCAAATCTACAGTATGATGCTAGAGTTGATAGTATAAGAGGGTATGAGCATGTAGGAAAAGGACAGCTCACACGTAAAATTGCCAAGAAGGCCTTAGTCTTCATGGCACAGGGACTGCGCAGAAATTGGAAGCAACCAATAGCCTACTACTTTTTGAGTGGTAACTGTTCAGCAGAACTGCTGCAAACATTATTGGTTGAGGTGCTCGGTGCTTCCGCAAATATCGCCGAATTAAATGTAATAGCAACAGTTTGTGATATGGGGACGAATAACGTGAAGGCTTTAAAGAATATGAATTCTTCTGTTGCTCAACCATATATTCTTCATAAAGGGAAAAAAATGTACACGATTTTTGATCCTCCACATTTATTGAAATGTACGGCTGCCTTATTCCGGAAATATATGATCGATGTTCCTGTGGAAGTTGCATCTGCAGAGGTAACTATGGAGGCTAAATTTCAAGATTTGTTAGATGCTTACAAAATTGATCAAACATCGCCTTTTATTTGCCGCAGTATGCACAAATTAAAAGAAACGCATCTAGCACCTAAAATGCGAACAGCAATGAAGGTAAAGATTGCTGCACAGCTATTAAGTAGAACGGTGGCAGCCTTTATCTATTTCCTTGTCAGTAGAGGTATGAAACAATAAATATTTCTGTAGAGGTCTTACTAATCTATTTTTATTATAGGTGTTTTACAGCAGCGAGCTATTGCTACCGCCACATTTATTTACCAGATTGATAAATTATTCGACAGCTTTAGTGGCAATTCGAAATCTGCTCCAGATGGAAAAGATCTCCGATGCTGGATTACTGAGGACTCTCCTCACAAGCTTTATTGGAAAAAAGCGTTTGGCATAATTAATAGCTGGCATTATCGCCGAATAACTAAAACGGGCCAAAGAATGGCAGGTAAACCGCCATCTCAAATAGGATGGCTAACATCTATAAGAGCGATTCAAGGCATTTGGCAATATGTTAGGAATGATTTAATATACCTAAAACTTCGATCACTGAATCAGGACAGCCTTGAACATTTATTTGGTTGTATTAGATCTGGTTGTGGCTGCAACGAAAACCCTACAGCGACACAATTCGTCGCAAGCCTAAAAACGCAAATTGTAAATGGCTTAGTCAAGTATGATTTGCAAAGCATTAATTGTGAGGAGGACGATAATGTACTGCTCTCAAATTTAAAATGTTTCTTGGAGATCGAAGAGAGAGACGAATCTGTTGTGAATGCGCCCTTAGACGCTTTAGGAAGTCAAACTGCAACTAATAAAGCGGAAACAATCGCAAATGAGATAGCTGCAGCAGTCTCTGTTGGAAATGTGCAAATTCTATCTGTGGCATATGTCACTGGATTCATAGCAAACAGAATATTAAAAGAAATTAATAATTGCGATAGTTGCTTGAAAGAACTTACGACAAATATGGAATTATCATGCAATCAATTTATTTCATATAAAGAATATTCAGATAATAAGAAACTCACATATCCATCGGAAAGTCTAGTTATTGCAGTGGGTGTCGGCATAACTGAACTAGAAAAGTAATGCTCTGGGTCACTTGCATGCAACATAGAAAAAAAAACCTTGTCCCATTTAAAAACTTCAATAGACCTTTCACGGATATCTTGCAGCATCCATAAATCACTTATAGAAGAGAGTGTTATGAAAGGAGTTTGCCGCATTGGAATACCTTGGTTCTGCAAGAGGGAAAATCAAAAGTTGAAATTACAAAGTGACCAGCGTGCTACACAACGGAAACTTAATAAATTGAGGAATGAATAGTCGATAAACAGTTTAAGTTGTGTGTATACATTCAAAAGTTATTGCGCAATGCAATTATACATATTGTATCTATTTTTCTTTGAACTTCTGCATTACAATAATATATATACATATATATATAATCGTGAACCCTTCTATCATTGGGTGTCGGGTTATCTGGTAGTTTCTCACTCTGTATATATAAATTTCTTCCATCTAGTTCTATCCTTAGCTAGTATTCTTGCTCCACTGTATGTTTCGTTCTTAGATTGTATTATATTCGTTATTACATCATTCCAGGTTTTCTTCGGTCTTCCTCTTTTCCTTCTCGTCTGTATTCTTGCCTCATATATTTGTCTTGCCGGTCTGTTGTCTGGCATTCTTTGTATATGTCCCCACCAACTCATTTGTCTTGTTTGTATGTATTCATTAATGTTCATTAATGTTCATTTCTTCTCTAATCTGTGTGTTCCTTATTCTATCTTTTCTCGTTATTCCTTTCACTCTTCTTAAGTATTTCACTTCAGTCGCTTGTATCCTACTCTTCTGACTGTCAGTAAGAACCCACGATTCGCATCCGTATGTTAGTGTTGGTCTGTAGATGGTCTTATATACTTGCATTTTTGTTTTATTTGAAATTTCCCTCCTACTAATAAATCTCTTGTTCATTGTATAGTATAGCTTAATAGTCTTCTCTATTCTATTACTAATTTCTGCTTCTTGTTTTCCTGTCTCATCTATTAAAATTCCCAAATATTTATATGTTCCAACTTGCTGTATTTTTGTGTTTCCGATCTTAATATTTGTTCGATGCCCTCCTATAGTCATTACTTTGGTCTTTTCAATATTTATTTTCATATGTTTTCGCTGTAGTATGTCGTTCCAAACTTGTACATTATGTTGTAATTGTTCTTCGTTTTCGGCAATCAGAACTACATCATCCGCAAACACCCCTTCTGCTATTTCGACTGGCTTCAAACATCTATATCCTATTTGCAATTTCTTGGTCTTCTCGTTGCATTCTTTGATTATGTCATCCATAAATTTATTAAATAGTGTTGGGCTTAATCCTCCTCCTTGTCTGAATCCTATTTCTATTTTAAAACCTTCAGATTTCACATTATTTTTTATGATGTAGTTTACATTATTCTCATATATGTTTTGTATTAGGTTTATAATTTTTCTGCTTATCCCTCTATTCTCCAGACTTTTCCAAACTTCCTCTCATGGTACTCAGTCGAAAGCTTTCTCCATATCTATGAAAGCCAAGCATAATCCTCTTACCTGCGTTGTCCTTTTTTCTATCAGTTGTTGTAATGTAAAAATGTGGTCATGTACACTACGTCCAGCTCTGAATCCGCTTTGTGCTTCTGCCATGTGGAGTTCTATCAGCGGTCTTATTTTATTGGTTATTATTTGTTCCACGATCTTAATGGCTGTATTGAGCAATGTGATTCCCCTGTAGTTGTTACAGTCTCTAGTATCTCCGTGTTTATATACAGGTACTATTAATGCTGTTGTCCATTCTTTCGGTATTATCTCTGCATCCCATACTTTATTGATTATTTCCAATAAACTGTTTTTCCCTTCTGTTCCCAGGTATTTCAACATTTCTGTGGTTATTTTATCATCTCCTGGTGCTTTCCCATTTTTTAGTTTTTTAGGTACCTCTTCCAATTCTTCTATTTTTATTTCATCGTAGTCTTCATCGTCTTGCTGGTTTATTCTAGTTTTCTTATATCTTGTTGTTTGTTCTGCCCCTCCTAATAACTTCTGAAAATAATTATTCCATCTTTTCATTATATCTGTTTCATTTGTTAATATTTCATTGTTCTCGTCCTTTATAGCCATTTCGTTTACTTGTTTACCTGTTCTCATTAGTTTTAGGGCTCTGTAGAACAGCTTTTGGTTACTACTTCTGTTTGTTTCTATTTTATTGCCAAATTCAGTCTAGGTCTCTCTCTTTGCTTCTGCCACTAGTGTCTTAACTAATGGTCGCTGTTTCTTATAGGTTTCGTACTGTTCCATTGTTTCAATATGTAGATATTTCCTCTATTCTACTTTTTTCTTTTTCACTCCTTTTTTTATTTCCTCATTCCACCATGATGTTTGTTTTTTCTGTTCCTTATTCTATAAGTGCCACACACTTCTGTAGCTGCTTCTATTACAGTATTTCTAAAAATATTCCATGCTTCTTGTAAGATGGCTGATCTGATATTGTTATGTTCTTTTTTTATCTTTTGATTTGTTATATCTGTGTATTCCATAGCTATAGCACTTTCCCTCAGTTTGTATGTCTTTACTATTGTATGGTCAGTCTTTGTTTGTTCTTTCCTTCTATCCTGTGGTGTTGCGTTGGTTTTCATTCTAGCTATTAGGCATTACAATAATATGAAGGTTAAACAAGGTAATTGAATCGGTCGAAACAGAAACTGAATATGTCCATTTTTTAGGGAAATTCAATTTCATATGGATTCACTGTGGTCTATCGTTTGCCGCAGAAATTAAACTTGTCCTGGTAGGTAGGACATATTCCCTTTCTGCATTGACCGATTCAATTATTATATTTCAGCTATTTTTCTTTGATCTTCTACAAGACATATTACAATAATATGAAGTCTAAGCAAAGTAATTATTATATCATATTTGTTTTATTCACAATAACTCTCGTTTGTATCTTGATATGAATATGTAATTTATTTTCACAAAATATATTGTCTATTTCTAGGCGTTTCTAATGTAGTTTTCTTTTAAATGTGGACCTAAAAGATTTTTGATATCTCCAGAAGTGTTTTAAGTGCTTACAAACCTAAATACAGACTACTGAAACTATGTGTATGCTATATTGTATTGACTGTAATTATTGCTTTTGATTATTTCTATAAAAATATCATTTTCAGTTTGTATTAAATTAATCATTATTAATTGGTAAAAAGACAGGCTTGGTGTAATTTCACAAAATTTATTTTAACCGTGAGTTACAATAAAATTTTGTGGAGTTATACTAATCGTCTTATCAGGCGATCGAGAAAGATTGTCTGAAAAAAACTACTTTCCCAAGTCGATAGGTTCAGTACAACACATCTATCGACTTGGAAAATTTACTTAAAAAAATAGGATTCCGTTAATTAGTTGTAACTTCGTTTTGATCAACCAATTATATAGTTTTCTTTATTACCGAAATAAAATTTATTGGCGCTAAATTTAAAATCTTATCATTTATTCGAACCCTTCAACGCCTTATAGAGCCTTATTGAGACTAGACGGGCCGTCGCAAGCTTGAAATTGTTATACGGAATGCTCAATAACAAGATTTGTTGTCCAGAAATTTTGTCTAAATTGTCATTTTGTGTTCCAAGACACTCTGCTCGGCACACACCTACTTTCTATGTCCCTTTTTCACGGACAAACATTTTACTTAGATCTCCAGTGTACGTAATGTGTAACTTATACAATTCTGTAAGCGCGTCTTGCGACATATTTAATTGCAGTATCTCTACTCTTCTGCAATGTTTTTTGGAAACTAGTATTGCTTAAATTTTTAATTTAGATATTTCAGTTTAGGTTTATTTATCCTTAGTAGTTTGTACTTACTGTAAGATATTAAATAGGTTGCGTAATCATTTTGGTTAGAAGCTTATATATTTGTATTTATGTTTATATTTGTCCTTAATTTGGTCATACTGTTGGGAAATAAATTATTATTATTATTATTATTATTATAAATTATTATTATATAAGAGTCATGCTCGAAATTTTCACAAACTAGTAAACCATAATAGTATGTATATAGTTTACTGTAAAATAAGTACTTTGATAGGGGAAAGCGGGGACCATTCGGCAGTGGTGAATATTCGTCAAATCTTAATACCTCGCGTTTAGTTTGATTTTACCGCCTAATTTTACGTCATATTGTAGGCTACCTATGTGCATTTAGTTGTAGTAAATGACCGTTATAAACGTGCGTTCCTAAAATATTTTACGAAAAAATTGTGAGTACTGTGGTTTAAAGGTACGTATTTCTGCGAAATGAAAAGTATTGTTTTTGGTATTTGTTTTTGAAGAATCTTTTGTCAACTATGTCCATTTGTTTGTTTTATGTATTGAGTAACTCTACGCGATACAATCGTAACCCTACTAAATCACGTGTAAAACATTATATTGGAAAGTATACATTTACCCTACGTAGTGTACATTCGTCATATGAAGGTAGTGATGATTCGGCATCTGCCGAATGTTCACTACCTAAACTTTTGTTACAATTAATTTTGTTTCAGATGCCAAAAATTTATGTTAAAAAAACAAATCGCATGAATATTAGTGAAGAAAACATGAAACTTGCAATATCCTCCGTTATATCTAAACATTTGAGTATATCTGCCGCTGCAAGGGATTATAATATAAAAAGAACTACTCTGCAGTCTCGAATTAAAAAGCTATCTCAAAAGTTTAGTTTAGAAGAGCTGCAAAATAGGATGGGTGATTCAGGCAATGAGAGTGATGAGGAGAGAAAATATTCAAATAAGTACTGCTCTCAACAAACTTTTTCAACTGACGAAGAGATGGAGCTCGCCGATTATATAAAACACTGCTCAAATCTCAACTATGGTCTAAACTACAGTCAAATTAGGACCATAGCTTATCAGTTTGCAAAGTCTCTCCCCGAATGCACCAATATTCCAAAAGGATGGGACGACAAAAAACTTGCAGGTACAATTATTGTTATAGTCAGTCTTCAATGATTTTTAAATCTAGAACTTCACAAATACTACCACTATTAATGTGGAATGTTTTGGCTAACTATAATATTTACAAAAAATCAATAGCAGCCAATACAAGCAAGCTATATAATTAGCAGAGTATTCTGATTCAAATGGTATTACGGTTAGTTTTTTATTTCAGGCTTAGACTGGCTGAGGGGATTTATGAAGAGACACCCTGAACTGTCACTTCGGAAGCCAGAAAACACTAGTCATGCCAGATCCATGGCCTTTAATAAGCCAGCCGTCGACCATTTTTTGAGAAGTTTGTTGCGGTTATGGAAAAATATAAATTCAAAGCTACCGATATATGGAACCTTGATGAATCTGGGATCAACACTGTTATGTCTCCACCAAAGGTTGTTGCCCAGAAAGGGAAAAGCAAGTCGCACAAGCTTCTTCTGGTGAAAGAGGAGAACAGGTGACGTTTGTGGGTATAGTAAACGCTGCTGGAGCAGCAGCCCCACCTATATTCATTTATCCCCGAATAAGAAATCCAGAGGAATATATGGGCGAAATATATCCTAACTCCGCCATAGCCCTTGGAAACAAATCGGGCTACATGACCGCAGAATTATTTCCTAAAGTTTTGAAGCATATAATTAAGCACATCAAGTGCTTAAAAGATAATAAAATACTACTGCTTATTGACAACCACTCGTCCCATATATCTGTTGAAGCAATAACTGTTTGTAGAGAAAATGGAATTGTTTTACTATCCTTTCCTCCACACACAACGCACCGAATACAACCTCTCGATGTAGGAGTTTTCGGTCCCTTCAAATCTTACTTAGCAAGAGCACAAAATGATTGGCTTATTACAAACCCTGGGAAAACATTAACAATACGACATATTGCCGGCCTTGCATCTAAAGCTTATGAGTCAGCTTTTACTATAAAAAATATCACCAGTGCTTTCAAGACAGTTGGCATTTGGCCTGTAAACCGACTAGCATTTACCGACGACGATTTTTTACCAAGTTTAGTTACAGACAAAGAGTGTACAAAAGACATTACTCACAAAACTCAGGAACTCGAAGGTATGGAGAGTCTTGAACGCACTCCTCCACAGGCATCGACTTCTGCTGAATGTTCCAAACGTCCTAGTCTGGTCAATATAAGACCATACCCCGTAGCTGCACCATCAGAAAAAAGGTAACCAAGAGAACTGCAGTGAAATCCACTGTATACACCGATACACCAGAATTTCATTTGCGTATAAGCTTAGAGAACGAACGAAGTAAAAAAGTTAAGAAGAACAAGGCAAAATCTGTAAAAAAGAATTTATTAACCGATACCAGTGCTAACGAGAAAGAATATTCAAGTGATTCAAGTATGAGTGTTGAATTAGATGATTCTTCCGGAGATGAAAGTGTTCAAGATATTCGTCATTTAACAGACGATATAATTTCACCTAACGATTTTGTTTTGGTGCGATTTACACTATCTAAATGCGAAGTATATTATATCGGGAAAGTAATTTCAATTGAAAATAAAGAACATGAAATTAAATACTTAAGAAGAAGGGGTACTTCAAATTATTTCGTTTTCCCGGAAATAGATGATATCTCAGTTGTGAACAGAGATGATATTGTGGCAAACCTTCCATATTTTAAAGAGAAAGGAACTACAAGAACCTCGGCCGTATTTAAATTTAATTTCAATTTTGCTAATATTCACGTACGTTAATTTACATCATCTCAAATATTTTGAGGATATTTGAATTTCTCAACGTACTTTTAAGTTGTAGAGTTAAGGTTTTTTTATATATTTTAGTATTAAAATGACTAACTGTAATGTTTTTGGTATAAAATAAACTTTAGTTATATGTATTAACGTAGATGGCGAATGATGACTACCCACCTGACGAATGATACCAAGGGTAGGGGAGCATTCGGCAATATGTCAAAGATATGTTGGCTGTTTCTAACCAAAAACTGGTCCATTGTAACAAGCTCGAACTGCCACCAAGTAAGCACTATTTATTGGTCTACTTATTGACTAGCATGATAATACAGTCCAATATATCGTTTGAAAGTTACAATGGTTAATAGCTTAACATGCCGAATGGTCCCCACTTTCCCCTATAGTTATTATAAAGACTACAAATAGTTTGTGACGCTAAGTAAGGTAATACACGTATATAAAACAAGCAATATTTTATAAATTTTTGTAATTTTTAGATAACAGATGAATTTAAAATGTCTAAATACTGTTACGTCTGTCGAGGCCCTAACGCGGAATCCAAATTCCGTCTGCCAAAGCCTAAACGACTCGATTTACATGATGTGTTTGACAAATGGATTACCGTTATCAATAATCCAAAATATATTGGAAGGTCGAGAGAGGATTTATATAGGACAATTTGATGAATGACAATAAGATGAAAGAATAAGAAAATATATATATATATATTGCCTCATGATTTAATTCTGCTGAATTCACTATTTTTCATACATTTACTGTAAAGGATATTTTATATTATCACTATGGAAAAATTTTTAATTTTGTTAACATATTTGTCTAAATGTTTTTGGGTGTTGTCAATCAATTTTGAAATTTTAATTTTTTCCGTTTGATTTTTCTTGTAGTTAATGTATTGCTAGTTATTACATACCGTTGCCGTTTTAACTTACACTTTGTATTAGGTAAGTACAATTGTTTATTATTCTATTTTGATAATTCACTGTTGTTTTTTAACATTGTAGTTCTCCTGATGAAGCAGGAATATTCTGCGAAATATTGAGAAATTAATAAATAAGTCAATAGTTTGACCTCTCTTTCTTTTGACCGCATACCCGAGGAATTACTTCACCATCAATTATATTATCTTAATAATAATAATAACAAAATCTCCATATTGCTTTAGGTATTAATGAAGCAATGGTGGAGTACCTGAGAAGTGTTACTTCAGGCTTAAAAGATGCAGACCGATGTTGTTCCATTATGTTTGATAAAATTTTTTTGAGACCGGGTAATCCACTACTTAGGATTTTTGTTATTATGTATTTATTGAATATGTTACAGAACTGAAATATGACTCTAGGAAAAAGAGAATAGATGGATTTGAGGATTATGGTTCAAGAAATACTATTCATATCGCAGATCACGCCTTAGTGTTTATGATCAGAGGTTTGCAAAGTAATTGGAAATTCCCCTTTGTATACTATTTTACAGAGGCAGGAAGTTCATTTAGTGAAATCAATAAAAGAAGTAGTATCTGCGGTGCAATCCTGTAATTTGAATGTCATGGTTCTTGCTTGTAACCAAGGCTCTTCTAGTGCACCTGCATTAAATTACTTGAAGAGCCAAACAAAAGAAGTTAGAATGTCTGGAAAGAAATTCTAATTGTATTTGATCCTCCACATCTGTTAAAGGGATTAAGAAATAATCTGATGAAAATGGATATGCAACTTTCTATGGATGGTGAAGAGTGTGTAGCCTCTTGGCGACATATCGAGCAGATGTATGAGAAAGATAAAAATAGAGATATACGAGCTGTACCCAAACTGTGTGATTATCAGGTTATGAGTTTTTTGTGTCGGGCATACAATTCTGCATCAAAACTTACTAAGACACCCTATGTCAAAAATCAGCCGTTTTTTGAATAATTCCATTTTTTTCATATATAGGGCTAATTGCAACGTTAAGTTCAAAATTCTGTATTTCTGAAAGCATTGCAGCTAAAGACCTCATATTTGGCATTTTATTAGCCGAAATAGCATACATCAAATTTACGTCCTAAAATTTATCATAATTTATACAGGGTCGCATTTTTTGGATTTCCTCTTTTCTTCAATAACTCGTTAGTTATGTTCTGAAAAACGTAACACTAATGGATTTTGATCCTTAGAAATAATCAATGCAAACTAGTTTGAGTAAACTGTCCATATACCTTATTGTAGTTTTTGATATGTATTTGTAGCTGTGGTAATTTTGAACACAACAATCAAACGTTTGATTAATTATCGATACTGCTAGTACGTTTTAATCGCTTTTAAGGTATTGAATTTAAGGTTTTATGCGAGCTTATCTTAGCTTCGAGTAGATAGTATTTTTGGATCATTTTACGGTTCAGTCGTAACGATTTAGGTTAATTATCGCAGGGATATCTGCACGTCATTGATAAGTCGATGAATTGAACTTGCTGTTTCTCTTATTTACGATAAAATTGTATGTGTGGCCCTTCAGCTTTTAACCGATAATTACCAGTTAACTCACAATTGTGAATTTAATTATATAACAGCCTTTACATGGTTTTCATTAAATTATTATTAGTTGTATGCTTCACTTAAAGTAGTATGCGTTAGCTGAGGTAATGATTCTTGGATGTATTTTTGATGTAATGACATTCCTATCTTTGTTATACAGGGTTATCAAAATTATTGGTAATTTTTGTACATGTAGGTATATGAGAACTATTATTGATTTTCAATATACTGGATTGTCTATTACTTGGTTTTGTTTGTTTTTTTCAATGAGTTCATTTTCGATATTCTACCATTATAAAATCGCCGCGTGGCTCTTATTGCCTTGTAATAGGGTGTATTCATATTTTTTTAAATATTTTTTTTGAAAAGATACGATGTTATAATATTATAATAAGACATTTTTTTAATTAAAATAATCTATAATTTGAAATATATAATATTGAAACTTAAATTAATATCAGTCGCAAGAAAACGCTAATTTCAATATGTCTGACACCTATGACGTTGAAGTATAGTAAGCACGCCGATTATTGTGTTAGTGTTTGGTTACTACGGTACTACTGTGTGACAACAATCGATCAATAAGTTGAAAATTATTATTAATTTATATCATGGAAGGTAAAAGTACATATTACCGGTGCATTGTATCATGTTGTACAAACACGTCAATTAAAACACCAAATAAAATATGGTCATTTATGGCTTCAAGCTGCAAGAAGAAGTTTTAAAGATGTCTCTACCAAAACGGCAATTTATTGTTGTGAGGATCATTTTGATGTAAGTAGTAGAATTAATTAAGAATTTTGATTCACTATAGCTACAACAAAATACATTTTAGTTTGTAAAGAAAACTTATTTTTTGGAATGTGTTATTATTTTGTAGTTACCTAATGACATGGTAAATTGGATGGAATTTATCCTTATGGATAGAAAAGTAAAAAAGATCATGAATAAAAATGTTATATCAAGTAAGTTTTCCTGTCAAGAAGATCGTAAGAGAGCAGCCTCACCACCACCGCCACGACAAGCATTTTCGAAGCAACAAAAGAGAGAAATTTTAAAAGAGTTGAATGACAAGACAACCATTGTTCAAGGTCACTGTGATAAAGAGTTTACAGAATCCATATTCTATCACTGATGTGGAAACTGAAACTATTAGGTGTAATGCCTCAGGTTTTACAAGTACAGATGTTTCTGTACAAGTAAACATTCGACCTCATTATCCAAGCAAATATGTACAAGTTCAGCCATTACATGTACACACAGCTACTTCACCATTTAAAGTGAAAACGATAGACCAGATTACATCTCTACTCCAAAAATTTATTATACAGCACTCATCTCTTTCCAAACAAGAAGATTGCTATACAACTACAGATACGGATAGTTATGAGCCAGAAACATCTACACCAAATGACTCAAGTGATACAACTTCAAGTTATCAAAAGGAGATTTTGAAAAGTATTTCAGCTGTCAGAAAAATTCAAATCATAAAAAATCAATCCAGGCATTACATACACTACCGTCCATAAGTATTTAGCCACCAATGTTTTTTCGAAATTCTTGGTTATAAAGTATCTATTATAAATAATGTAAATAGTAACAAAGAACCTTCATACAAAAACACATTATGAGTAAATTTCAATCGAAAATGGTCCATTAGTAAGTTCTTAGAAATATAAATTCGTTTTACCTATTGTGAGCAATAACGGGATTATCCCTGTTAATGTCACTTTCTTGGAATTGTGAAGTAAAGTTTGTCGATTTTGTAATAAAATTTTATAATCCGAGGTTTCTTTATACCATATCAGTGGAGTTTGTGTTAATTTGCAATTTTCTGTTCTTGAGATAACATAAAATCGAATTGTAATCTGCGAGTTTTGATATTTGTTAATTATTTGTGTTATAATGCCGAAAACTAAAGAGTTGTCGCTTGAGATGCGTGCGTTAATTGTTAGTAACCATAGAAGTGGTAAAAGCAATCGACAAATTGCACGCGAGTTGAATATTAGTAGACAAACAGTGGACTACAACGTAAATAAATTTGCAAGTGGTGGTAGTTTATCCAATAAAAAGAGAAGTGGACGACCGATCACAACTACGCCAGCAGAAGATCGACAAATAGTAATGATTAGTAAACGAAATCGGCGAAAAACCGCGCCGGAAATCGCGGCTGAAGTAAGCGTGGGGCGCAGAAAACAAATTAGCGTAACTACAGTGAAGCGGCGCTTAAGTAAAGCTGGACTCCACGGTCGAGTAGCGGTGAGAAAACCCCTTCTAAGAAAATTAAACAAGCGGAAACGGTATGCATGGGCACAAGCACACAAGAATTGGACCGTCGAAGACTGGAAACAGGTCTTGTGGAGTGACGAGTCGAAATTTGAAATTTATGGCTCACGAAGACGCGTATTTGTGCGAAGGCAGGTAGGAGAACGAGTGTCGGACCAATGTATTGTACCGACTGTCAAATACGGAGGAGGTTCGGTGATGATTTGGGGGTGTTTCGCAGGCACTTCTGTCGGGGATCTGGTAAAAATTGATGGGATTCTGCGAAAAGAAAGGTACAAAAATATTTTGCAACATAATGTGGTACCATCGGGGTTGCGACTGGTGGGTGAAAAATTCACTTTTCAGCACGACAATGACAGTGATGGAATGGCCCCCCCAATCTCCCGACCTCAATCCGATTGAGTTGTTGTGGGATGAATTAGATCGGAAGGTGAAAACAGTCGCTCCAACATCAGCAGCCGTACTATGGACCCCTCTCCAACAAGAATGGGCCAAGATATCGGAAGAAACTTTGACAAAATTAATTGCCAGAATGCCTCGCCTATGTGCAGCTGTTATAAGAAATAGAGGAGGCTATATTGACGAGACCAAAGTTTGAGTTAATTTTGTATTATATGTTTGTATGTGTGTTTGTACATATGTAAATATTAATTAAGTACCATTATATAATAATATACTCCCTGAAATGCGTTTTCATTTCGAAATTCTAAAAAAAACATAGGTGGCCAAATACTTATGGACGGTCGTGTATGTAAGTGTAACAAGAAGTTGCTATTTTATTATTGGTATGCTAAGTAAGGCAAGTGGTATAAGTGAACAAAATATTCTACTAATTCTTAAGAAAATTCGGCTAAATAATACCTTTATAGAACTTGCTGATGATTTTGGAATGAGTACTTCAAATGCAAGTAAAATATTCTCTAAATATATACCCATCATAGTACAGTATATGAGACATTTTATATTTTGTCCTAGCCCAGATAACATTCTTAAAAATTTACCTATAAGCTTTAGACACCGATATAGTCATGTACAGGCTATCATAGATGCTTTAGAAATTGAAATTGAAAAACCCTCTGATCCTGTAAAACAAGCACTTTCATATACCGGGTGCCCGTTTTTCGAGCGCAAGCATGGGGAACTCGGTTATTATAAGGGATAGGAGATCGGTTAAATTAGGACAAAGTTGCGCATTTGGGAGAGAAAAAATACGCTGCCGAGAAACTTAAAACATTTTCATGGGTTGCTGAAATTTTTGGAAAAAAGTGATAATTTGAACTTTCGTCTTTACGTTGTATATCGAAAACCGATAAACGTAGACGTTTCTAACTCAGACATTATTAAGGCACTTTTTTACAAGGAATCTAAATGTGTCATCTATTTTTTCAAGACGTTCTAGATGCAAAAGTTACGGTAGTAAACATTGTTTTTTCCTATGGGCACCATATTGGATTTTTACATTTTTGAGTAAAGCTCTTTTTTCTGATTACGATGATGTATCACACGATATGGTCCAATTTCACAATTTTATCCAAAAAAAAAAAACGATTTTGAGAAGCATCCCTTGGAAATAATATCCATACTTCTGTTTAACAAATGCATTTGTGACAGTTCGATTAAGTTTTGCTTGTTGTCACTTACATTTATTAAATTTGCCCAACTTTTTCGACAAAATGCCGTTTTCAAGTGAAGAAAAACGAGATATGCTAGAGAGCTATTACGCTTCACATCGAAATGTACAAGTTACTTCAGAAACATATCTTCAGCGGTATCCAGAAAGGTAACAACCAGCTCAAACCGATTTTCTGTTACTTCATCGAAATTTAGGCCATTTTGGTTCGTTTTGTAAGCCTAGAAAATATGATGCTAGACCGCCGTATGAAAATTAAGTGGATATTTTACAAAGAGTAAGAGAATTCTAAAGAATCTCGCACAAAATAAATAATATCAATGTGTTACGGTTTATTTGGCACGAACCTGTTTCGCTTGGCATATATATTTGGCTGCGAAATTGTTTAGTTCTTTTTAATTAGGCTAATATATTGTTCCTTAGGTTCCCTGCTGGGCACATATACCTTTATTTATTCCGAGTTTTTGTTTTATTGCAGCGTCAAGAAAGATTGGTCATATCTCTGGTACATCGGATGAATTTCTCAGTTCTGCGAGGTTAGAAAACTTATTTCTGTAGATTTTGTAAGCTAAAATTAAGGTTTAATTAATGTTTAGTTTCTGTTTTTTTACTAGGTATCAGTATATTGCACCTGTGTTTTCGGTTTTCGAAGCTTATATTTGGAATCGTGGTTTTGTTATTGTTTCCTTCTGTACATACAATTCAGACTTCGATTGTACATATGTAGGAGTAATTTTCGGGTATAATATCACTAAATCAGGATTCTTGGACGTCTGAAACAGAAGTATTGCGCCAAATTATTTGCTTTTCCTGTATTGTTTTACGTACATTTCCGCTAGGTTTTTGAGGTTAAATTTGTTTATCGTTTGACAGTTGTACATATATTGGGGGAAATCAGGGTGGTTCGCATTTCGGAGTGAAGTTGGTTGGTTCACCGCAGGTAATTTCACGTTGGTACCTGCGCGTTAGGCGTTAACATTTTAGAACTGGTTCGGTCCATGGGGTGTTATCTTAATTTCCTATTGGCGGTTCTTGTTTTTAGTGTTGACAAAGGACACCGAGTGCTGCAAACGCATACGTCACATATGTGTTGACCAATCAGAGAGAAGCCGGCGTATGTTTATGAAGGTATAAATATGGATGTAGGAACGTGTTACTGTCAAACACACTCGTATCATTTTATTTCGTTTGTACTCTGTTCTGTGCTTAGTGATTTGATCATGGTGTTTTACTGGTGCGTCCCATCTTGTAGAAATACAAGTAACGAAGTGGTAATGCATATTCTGTCGTTAGAAGTGGATGTAAGTATAAGTGTATAATAGCAAATGTTAATAATTCTGAAGTATTTTCCACGAAAATGTGTGTATTTTTTTCCATAGTTCATAATATTAATATATTTATTTCTTTTCCAGAGATTTGAACTTGGACCAGGATACTTACCAGAGCAGACATTAATTATGAAAAAAGATCAAGCTATCGTGTTTGTGATGCTCATTTTAGCAATGAAATGAAGTTTATTGCAAGCAAGAATAGAACAAATCTGAAAGGAGACAGTGTACCTGATCTAATGCTACCTACCTGCAAGTTTTCTTTCTTATAAATTCTTGCAAAAGTGCGTCATACTTAAATTTTCATAGGTAACACTGCAGAAGTTATGAACAAGTTAGAGGAATCTGCTAAAATGTCTGGTGATAATGAACAACCATCCACAAGCAGTTCAGGGATGAAACGAGGTAAATTTGGTATTACTATGATATTAGTTAGTAATTTGAAAGGTTGAAATGCATACTAAGTTGCTATAGTTATTTACTAGTAATTTATTCTTTATTTTATATCCATGGTTCAATTGGAAAATGCATCAGTAAAATCAAACGGAGAAGAGCAGCATTCCGTTTTAATTTCAGAAAAGGAGTATGGCCGGAATAAATTATTGTCACCGAATACTCCATATTTAAAAGTTTTCATAAATGTATGGGCGTTTTAAAGTATCTTGTACCAAAATATTGTACATATTCAAATATTTTGAAGATATTACTTTATAATTTAAATAAATATGTATTGTACGATTTTGATTGTCCACAGCATAATTTATTCGACATCTTTATAAGAACGCTTACTATTTTCTATTTACATACATGGACAAAAAATGTTAACACCATTTTAAAGGGAATAGATACCAGAAATGTAGATGATGAAATTAAAATATTAGCTTTTAAAATGTACAATAAAGGTAAATGGAGAAAAAGATAATTTAATACATATAATTGTATTTATTTATTATGAATATTTATTTTGTCTTTTTATGATTAATTTTTATCACGTATAATTTGCTTTGTTTAACTTGTTTATGTCCATTTATTACATTATCAAACTAATACATATAATAGTGTTATTTCTTCAACCTGTCTTTTATTCACCTTTACCCATCACTTTTTACATTCATTACTGCGGGGATTAGTTACTTATATATACAATCATCAATAGTTTTTACTGTTCTAGACAGTACAGTAGAAACTGCTGATGATTTTATACATATAAAAACTAATCTCCACAACAAGCTTAATCAAATAATATTTAAATTTGAATATACCGCCACAATGCATTGGTATATCGCGCTCGGTGAACTTTGTGTTAATTAAATTGTAAGAATGCCATGTGAGTAAGGAGTTGCATATCTATATTGTTACTTATCTCTGGTTCGATCGTTCTGAAGATCTCGTGTCGGGTGGTTCGAAATAGCTAGCTTGGAAGCAGTTGTAAAAATTATTTGGTTTTGTCGTGATTTGCACGGATTTGTTACAACTAGATTTCCGTATACAACACTTGGAAGATTTTGGTCACCATTTTGGGTTAGGACGTATTGTTGAAAAGCCTTTTGGTAGATTTTGTAGTAGCGATTTAAGAACTCACCAGGTGTCGACCATTCGCCATCTTGTATGCGTTAATTTTTGGCGTATTTTATTCCGAAATCTCTTCAGGGCTTTACTGACGGGTTTTTCTGATGGGCTTGTGATCCGATCGACGCTACGGCTTATACCATAGGTCGTTTTCTTTGTTGGGACTGAAACGATAGGATAGGGTTTTGGCCTGTGAATCCGGCAGTCTTGTTCCAAGGTCCACAACAGTCTCCGGATCAGATAAGTACCGAACAGCTACATCAAACACATTTTGGGGCGTACATTCCGTCACGTGTTTTTATGTGATTAAGTTTTTTTTTGGTGGTCTTGGTAGACACAAACTTTCAACGTACAGGGTAACCGTTTCTGTACCAGAGTTCCATTAGCGTCAGATTTGTTTTCTTGTAGTGTGTAATTAGATTATCTCTGAGAATTTTGGGGGTTCACCTTCCGTGAAGCCCTTGTTTCTTTTTAAATTGAAGTAGCGTGCAATTTTTGGGATTCACATTCCGTGAAGCCTTCGTTTTCTTATTTATAGTTATTAAGTAGTGTATTTACATAATTTTGCTCTTCAAGCTTTTACTGTTAGGATTGTCATCTATATTCTGTTAACCTCGTATTGCGATTGCCGTGGGTATTAAAACTTTGAGCTTTGGAGCTTTTTGAATTTTACGTCACGGTTCGCGTCCGGTTGCGCCATGCGACTTGCGTCAACGTACCGCGATACAAAAAAAGTATTTTAGAAGGATATTTTCTTGTTACACATGTATTACCGGTATGAATCTAGGGTAGCGAAAACCCACAAAACTGAAAGCAGTTGCTTTTCAGTACTTATGGTTTTTCGTCCAATATTGCCTTTACGTAACAGCCTTGGGCCCAATTTTACCACTAATACCTCATATGCTGGTCTCGACAAACGAAAATGTTGCTGAAATTGTTGTTCTGTATAATCACCTACAGTAGCTTCCATATAAAATAGTATTCGAACTGTGGTCTTCTTTTCAACATTTTTATTTTCTTTTAAAACTGATAATACTGTAGCAATTTCCTCTTCATCAGCTGATTCCTCTTCGGAACTTGTTGCTTCTATATTATCTATTAGAAAATTAAACATAGATGCGACTACATTACCATACTTTTGTATGTTATTCATTTTAAAGTACGCTCTTATCAACTGTGGAGTAAAAAGCCAAAGACAAACGCTCCATTGTCCCCAAACAAATCTGAACGCGCTCCTGGGCTGCGTTCGAAATATTATACTTTAGGACAAAAATAAACTACCTAAGACGTGACGTCAAAGGTAGGCGGAGCTTATAAAACGTTTTGAAACACTAGAAACGTCTGTGTAAATTGCCATATGAAATATTTTGGAAGGTTTGCAGTAAGTTATTCGGTCCAAATGAGGTATTAGAAGCGAATAATTTGTTTATATAGAATATTACCTTATCAAAGATAAATTTATTTTCTTCCTTGTGAGTATAATGTATATATAAAATCCCGATTGCAATATTTGAGGTTAGGAAACTAGACATATCGTACATATTTCAACTTTTTCAGTGACGTACAAGTTAGTAGAGAATTATTATGGCTACCAAATACGTATTGAAACTATCAGGCATTAACGAATTTTTCCAAAACGAAAATAGAATTATTAAAAAAGGCGACAATGCAATAGAATCAGGTCATATAAAGCAAATGCAATATGATGGTAGTTTGCGATTACTTCGAGGACAGGTGTTAGCTAGTATGAAAGATAGAACATATAATGTTGAGGTAAACGTAATAAATAGGTAATTGAAATATAAAAATAATAAATGCATATTGCAGATTGCCCTTGATGAAGATGGTGACATTGCGGTTGCAAATTGTTCATGTCCAAAAGGTTTTGCTTGTCACCATATTGCGGGTTTAGCTTTGTATGGGCACTATAATATAGCTGTGACAGATACAGAGTGTTCTTGGAAATCCAATAAAATGTATACAGCGGAAGAGTTGTACCCAGCTAAACCTTTTTCAGCAATTAACCGAGAACTTACGTATGACGAAATAGATTGCCTGGCCAATTTAGGCTGTACAGTAAGATTTTCGTGGTTAATGCAAAAAGAAAAGACACAATGTGATAATATTGATAAAGTTCCTCTTATGGAAAAGATATTGCATTCAGAGGAATTTTACGAAACTCATAATAAAATTGAATATTTGAGAGCAAAAAGTTATGTGGATGACAATGTTATTCAGGAGGTTGCCAAACTTACTGTTGGTCAATCGCGAAATGAAATGTGGCTTCTAGTGCGAAAATATCGCTTAACAGCTAGTAATTTTGGTGCGATTCTGAAAGCATGTAGCCGAAAACGGTTTTCCCCCTCTTTATTCAAACGGATAACTGGTAATTTATAATACATTAATATATATCAAAAAAAATAGTAAGATGTTATACTTGTTTTAGGTGTATACAACCTAGATGGTGTGAAGGCCATACAATGGGGAAGGATACATGAAAGGGCTGGCATTGAACATTTTGAAGCGACTATGAATTTGAAAGTTCATCACACAGGAATCTGGTTAACAAATTCAGGGTTTCTTGGAGGAAGCCCTGATGGATTAATAGGTGAAGATTCCATAATAGAAGTGAAGTGCCCCTATGTTTATAGAAATGACTTGTCTGAAAAAATTAACCAAAAAGACAATTACATTATTTATTTCAATGAGGAAGGTAATGTTGTTATAAATGAAAACCATGATTACTTCCATCAAGTTCAGGGACATCTTCACATTTTGAAAAGGATTAGATGCTATCTATGTATTTGGACAATGATAGAAGCTGTCATTGTTCCAATAGATAGAGATGATATATGGGCAGAGAATATACAAATAATACAAGACTTTTATTTAACACAATTTCTGCAGACAGCTCTAAATCAAACATTGATGTAATAAAAGCTTAAGTAGGCTCAACTGGACATCCTTCTGACAGCCCGGAAAAACCTTACCGTCGCTCGGAGAAAAACTACTTGTCATGTAAATGAATAGTAATCCTACATCTTATCTACAATTGTTGTGTTTTTTTTCTTTGTTAAATTCTATTTTTAAAAACTTATTTGCAACTCTGCAACTCTGATGAAACTTTCATCTGAAAAAAGCATTCTATTCCAAACTTGAATAACAGTATCTCTCAAATAGTAAAAACCAAGTCAATAGTATTCAAATTTTCATTTTACTTTTTATTTAAAACGAAGACACCTTGAATAGTATTTTGCGTACCAAAAGCCTATTGGGTTGTAGATCAGCAAAATAGGTAATGACACGATGAGGTGCGGGTTTCTATGAGAGGTTGCTGGTCTGTAGGCTACGTTACAGACCAGCCAGCTATTTTAATTTAATATCAGTACTTTTGTACCTTTGTTCTCTACATGTTTACCTTCTCGGCTTCACCTCAAACGCAATATCCATGTCTCGACTGTAACATATTACTTAATTTCCTTTATTGAATTTAGCAATTTTTTATATAAGCAAATGTATTCCTTTATAAGTGGATACTGAAAGTTTGTCAATGCTGCACAAACTTGAAATATAATTGAAATTTGAGGAATTAAATAATGTGGTATTTGATCCAAAATATGAAATATACTACTACGAATTGCTCTTTCTACATGAATTCTTGCTTTTGCAATTCTTTTAGTTTCGTAGACCTGGCATTCATTCAGTTGGGGTGTACTTAAAATGGTGGAATGTTAAGTGTAACCCCTTCAGGCTGTGATCCTTGATTAGAAAGCCCTTATCTGCCTTATCTGGTCGCCATCATACATTCTATTTAAAATTCCACAATGCTCTACAATTTTTCTGTCAGAAGTTGAGCCTGGATATGCTTTACTGACATAAGTTACTACACCATTAGGAGCAACTCCTACCAATACCTTCCAAGTGTTTTTATGTTTGTACGAACTATATGTTACTCTCTGTTTCTCCATATTATTTGATACATCCGGATACAATTCTGTACAGTCAAGTATAATTCGACAATTCATAAATGATGAAAAAGCAGATGGCAGGCAGGTTTGGTTTCTTTGCCTCGATGGAATTGTTTTCATTAACTGATTGAAAAGTACTTCGTGCAAAGCATAAATCCACGTCATAACTACATTTGTAACAGTTGCCAAACTGCAATTAAAGCGAAGAGCTAAATCTCCATGGGGCATATTCAGCCTTAGTTTTATTAAGGTCATCAACAACTGGGCCATTTTATTTATTTTTTGGACTTCCCATCCATCCGGATGTAATATAAAGTTAAATTTCAGGTTGTTTCTTGTTAGTTGTAAATAGCCCTTTATCGCGGTTGGAAGTGTGCTGTTTAGGTTATATTTTTATATATTGTACATTGTTAGTGCAATGAGTGATTACGGCAGTAGTGACAATGAACCCTTATCTATATTGGTTAACAAAAATAAGAAACGAAAAATATGTGGCCAAAGTGACGTTCATAAACATTTTAACAATCATAGCTTTGAAACTGGACCGTCATGTAATTGCAAAAGATATCGCTGCTTTGAAGTTACCACGCCTGAAGAAAGGGCTCACATTGTTTCTGAATTTAATAAAATGAGTAACAGGAATGAGCAAAATAACTATTGCTGTGGATTAATATCAGTAAATGGAATCCAAAGAAGAAGACCTAGACAAGACGAACGTGTTGCAAACCTGCGCGACAATTCTTATGATTTTAAGGTTAGAATTAAAGATGGTACGTCTGTCAAAGAAATACAGATTTGTCAACTAGCTTTCCGGAATATGCATGGGATAACGAATCGTATACTTATAACCTTAAAGAAGTATATAAGCAGTGAAGGTCATAGTTTAAAGGACATGAGAAGTAAACACAAGAATCGCAGGCATGCATTAAGCAAAGAACAGTGCGAAAGTATGCATGAGCACATTAAATCTTTTAAGGGTCGCAAGGCTCACTACAGTTTAATGAAAACTGATAAGATCTACCTTCCTGAGGATCTGAACGTAAAAAGGATGTGGAATATGTTTCACGAAAAGTATTCAATCCGAAAGGTTTCGTATGAAAGTTATCGTAGAGTAAATGATTTTAATATTAAATTTGGGTATCCCAGATCGGATACGTGTAGCTTTTGCGACTCATCGAATGTTAAGAAAGAGTTCTTCAAAAATGAATTACAAAAGCCAATATCGAATGAAGAACGTCTTGATTTGGAAAATAGATTGAAGGGGTTAGAAGCAGAAATAAAATTACACAAGTTGCAAGCCAACACCTTTTATGATAGAAAACGTAAGGCAAAGAGAACATACAAAAAGCAAACGGATTTTGAGGCTATTAGAATGGATTATTCAAAAAACCTGCCCACTCCGAATATTACAACCAATGACGTTTACTACAAACGGCAACTAACATTCAGCCAATAAATATTGCTATAGATTCTGAACAGTTGAGTCTCTTGTTGAAACTAACAGTTTATTATAATTTTCTTAACCTCAGGGTCCTTTCTTTTCGTTTGGAATTCGCATTCTACCCAATTCACACTATTCAATTCAGTAACATCCCTACCTCGGTTGTATTATATTTCATTCTGCTAATCCTCTTCTACCTTTATTGACAGTCAAAATGACAATCCAAATATTTTATATTCCGGCAACTCAATCTAATCTCCTTCTATATTTTTTTTCTTTCCTTCTTCAAGTTCTCTTTCTTTTATAACCACTTGTATGTATATACGAAATTTTCAATACTTTATATGTTCTTAAATGACTTTATTTTTTTATTTAAAAACAAAACCTTTTGTTTCCAACTTTATTCAAAAATAATAATAATGTAATAATTCAAACTAAATTGGTAAGTATTATAGAATAACTTTTGTTAGATACCTATATTTACAAAGATACAACACTACAACTTTATCACAGCGGAGATAATGTTAATACAATTTGTAGATGAGACCTTATTGTGTATTCCTTCCCACTGGACATGTTTTATCACTGCGATGTTGCAAAATGTCACATATGGGTCACAAATGTAACAAACATTAGTGACCTTGGTACAATGTTTTGTTGTTATCACTTTTGTGAGGTTAGATTTTGCGACCTCACTGTGAGATCACAAATGTAACATCAACAGTAACACACGCGCATCAAGGGCTTGATGTGTTGGCGTGGTACTGGCGGTAGCTGTTTTATTAGTTTGTGTTTATGTTCAGTGCTCTCAGTCCTGTAGCAACTAGCAACGACAATGAGCTCATCGGCAAATGAAGCAGCGGTAAGAAAATTATATACTGACTTATTTAATTGATATAATAATTAGGTTATCATTATTATTTACATACACTACCGGCCATAAGTATTTAGCCACCTATGTTTTTTGTGAACAAAAAGAGAAGTGGGCGACCAAGAATTACAATGCCGACAGAAGATCATCGAATTATAACAATAAGCAAACGAAATCGAAGTAAAGCGGCGTTTACGCAGTGCTGGTCTCCACAGACGGAAGAAAACCGTTGTTACATCAACAGAATAAGCAAAAACGTTATCAGTGGGCACTAGCACATCAGAATTGGACCGTCGTGGACTGGAAGAAGGTGTTGTGGAGCGACGAGTCCAAGTTTGAACTTTATGGCTCGCGCAGGCGTGTCTTTGTGCGGAGAGCGCAGGGAGAGGGTCTCTGATCAGTGTATTGTGCAGACCGTTAAACACGGAGGAGGTTCGGTAATGATTTGGGAGTGCTTTGCAGGCACATCTGTTGGTGACCTCGTAAAAATAGACGGAATTTTAAGAAAGGAGGGATATAAAGATATTTTATAAAATAATGTGGTGTCTTCAGGATTGCGAATAATCGGTGAAAATTTCACATTCCAACATTACAATGATCCCAAGCATACAGCAAAAATATGCAGAGATTATTTACGAGCAAAAGAAGAAGAAAACACCCTTACAGTTATGGAATGGCCTCCCCAATCACCCGATCTTAACCCAATAGAACTACTATGGGATGAATTGGATAGAAAAGTAAAACCAGCAGCTCCAACATCTGCCGCAGGACTGTGGACCCTTCTCCAAAAAGAATGGAACAATTTATCACCAGAAAATCTGGCAAAATTGGTTGCTAGAATGCCGCGATTATGCGCTGCAGTTGTACAAAAGAAAGGCGGCTATATTGACGAATCCAATATTTGAGATGATATTGTAAATATGTAATTGTAAATGACTCTAAATAGTTGTATATAGTTGTAAATAGTCAGCACGTATCATTAAACCATTCATCTACTACTCAAATACGATTTTATTTCAGAACTACAGAAAAAGAGAGGGTGGCTATAGTGGCCGATAGTGTAAGTCCAGTTAGCGCCTTATATTTTAATTACAGCGAATTGAGTCAAATCTAATGTTGCCGGTTATAAGTTATGTATGTACAAGTTCTCTTGCATTATACTTTCAATTACTTATCTGTATACTATATTTTATAGGACGTGATTTCAGAGCAGAGTAATTGTCATTAAATACTTTATCGGATATTGCTATCATAATAATATTGCAATATAATTTATCTCCATTATCACATACTAAAAAGTGTGTAGTTATTTTAAATTAATTATCTAATTTTTTGCAAAAAGGAAAATTAAAAAAATTTAAGAATCCAGAATCCAATGAGCATCGGACCTAAATGTATTACAACTTATTTTCATTTCTACTATCACCTACCGTGTAAAGTTTTTTTATTAACACCCTAATGAGTAATAATATAGATGTCTATATGACATCAAATCGGTAGCCAACTAATAGAGAAACTTGTGAGAAAATTCCATCTTGCATTTAAATTAGTTTTTCATGACCTCACATGGAGTCAAATATTCAACATTTTTTTATAAAATGATGTAAATATTTAGGCACACTTTTAGCATTTATAGGGTATATTATAAAGACCGCCCATTAGAAAAATTGGACTAACTAATAATAATAATTTTCTGAAAAGTTGCACATACGTGTATAGGATGACTATCTATTCATCTAATCTATTAATTGAAATTATTTTCAAGATAACGGTACTTCCGAAAGTACCGGAAATTGACAACAACTCTCTTATTTTAAATGGAATTACATAAGAGTTTTCTTTGCATTATTGAAATCTATGCGTTATTTTAGAGTGACTTGTACCGGTATTCTCTATACCTACCTTCAGTTTTGTTTTGGAGTTATTTTGGCTGTTAACAAAATTCGAATTTACTCATAATGCTTAAAATTAGTTACTGTCGCCATTTTTGAAACAAAAATTCTGAAATTGAGGCTACAGATAAAAGAAATATTGAGGGCCTCTCGTGCAGTACTCAGAATTCCAACATTGCATACAGGGTGTCCAAAATTTGATTGTCTTTTGTACAACTTCAGACAATTAAAATTCGATTTTCTTAACCTTCCGCAACACGCGCGCGGACTCCTAATCCGCTTTTGATTAAATTATAGCAGTTGTTAGGTACCCCGCACTAATCTTCCTAGCCGCTCTATGTACCTTACTACAATACACCTCCTTACATTAGTCTAGAGTGAGAAGTAGGAAGGAGCGTATTTGTACGAGTTAGATTATCATCTTGAGCGGACTGTGAGTCCGCTGGCGTGTATTCGTGCACTAAAAAGAAGACTTGTTTTCTGAGTAATAATTGATCAACGAACGGTACTATATTCTTTTACTAATGTAATGTCCCGGTGAATGTCTGCGAATGTATGTAGGTATAAATTTGTACATGTGTTTCCGAAAATAATCGCAATATGTTTGAATTGATATGTAAATTATGATAAATAAATAAATCTATATAATCTAAATCTAAATACCTCGAAATATAAATAATAAAAATTAATTATGAAAGATAAATGATTCTTATAGAGTATACATGTTTACGAGATATAATAACTTTGGACATCGATTTACTGTTCAAGATGTGGTCCTATGAGAGAGGGAGCAGAAACGCCTCGAGAAGTTGATGCAGGAAGCTTTATTAGATGACGAAGAAGAAGAACCTTTTCGAGACGATGACGACGATGAACAAGATGAAGACTATGTAGAAGAAAGGAGCGAAGATTCAGAAAGTGAGCAAGATATTTCGGATGTTGAAATAGAGACATCTCCTGTCCCAAAAGATTTTTTTATAGGAACAAACAAATCTACCAAGTGGAAAAAAATGCACCGCCAAAGACTATCAGAACTAGGTCTATTAATTTAATAAAACATTTACCTGGTCCAAAAACTGCAACTAAAAATTTGAAAGATACGCTTGAAATTTGGAAATACTTTTTTACTAGAGACATGTTACACACTATTATCGAATGGACAAATCAGCATATTAATCCAAGCACTTTTTCGATTGGTATATTTGGCAGGTGTCTTGAAATCAAGTCGTTTGAATGTAAGAGAACTGTTCAACAAGCAAGGAACTGGGGTGGAATTATTTAGTTCGAGTTAGTAGTTTAGATTCGACAATTCTGAAACTCACGAGGAACGCAAAAGGCTGGATAAGTTATACCTATATGGGAAATATTTGTTGCCTTCGTTGTCAACTGCAGAACAGCCTACAGCCCTTTTCACTATGTAACAGTAGACGAAAAACTGGAAGCGTTTCAGAGACGTTGCCCTTTTAGGCAATAAATCCCAAGTAAACCTAACAAATATGGGATTAAGATATTTGATTTAGTTGATGCTAAGTGTTACTTCACTTCAAATCTTGAAGTATATGTAGGTAAGCAACCTGACGGTCCCTGGGCTATAAGCAATTCTGCAAATGAGGTAGTCTTGAGATTGTGCGAACCTATATACGGATATGGCAGAAATGTTACATCATAATTGGTTCACAAGTATAAATTTATTAGAATCATTGTATTTGAAAAAGCTAACGTTTATTCGTACTATACGTAAAAACAAAACAGAGCTGCCACCTGAGTTTGTTAACCCCGCAAAGTCACAAGTTAACAGTAGTTTATTTGGTTTTCGAGAAAACGCTACCCTTGTATCTTACAAACCCAAACAAAATAAGAATGTCCTATTGGTATTAAGTTTACATTATGATAACAATATAGACGAAGTAACAAACACACCAGAAATAATCATGGATTACAACAACACCAAAGGAGGTGTTGATACTGTTGATATGCTCTGTGCTGCGTATGACTGCGCGAGAAATACCAGGAGATGACCTATGGTAGTTTTTTATTCATTACTAAACATCGCTGGTATTAATTCAATGGTCATTTTTCATTGCAACAATCCAAATAATATACTCCGTAGAAGAGAGTTTCTACGAACTTTAGCTCAGCAGTTGGTTGACAGTCACCTTCGTGTTCGTGCCAATCTCACTTGTTTACCAACATCAATGAGAATAAGAATTATAGAACTGACTGGGATTGAAAATCCACAACAGCCTCCAGCTGGGAATACTGGCGCAAAGAGGGGACGCTGTAGTTACTGTGATAGAAAGAAGAACCGCCCAAATAAATATTCATGTATTAAATGTGGGAAATATATGTGTTTGGAACATTGCACTAATACATGTAAGGAATGTTTGTAAGACAAAAATATGTAAATGAAATTCTTAAAGTAATACAGGGTGCGGCAGCATAACTTCATTTTTTAAACTGCGCGCCATTCAGTCGGGTGATGTCGTAGCGAAGCGTTAGTGGTCTCGTTCGAGAGGCGGAACCATAAAGTTTTGTCCCGACACAGTTCAGTCGCCATCATGCGTTGGAATAGTGAGGAGCGTGCGTTTGCCGTCGAGGCCTACTTTTCGAATGGCTGTTCTGTAATTGCAACCCAGCGCGCCTTTCGGAATAGGTTTAATTTAGCCCCGTTGGCCCCTGTTCCGGACCGAAAATCCATTGTTATGTGGGTCACTACGTTCAGGCAGACAGCAAGTGTGACTAGACGAAGAACTGGAACCCCGCGTCCCGTTAGATCACCTGAGAACATTGAGGCAGTGAGAACTGCGCGCAAATATGCATCTGCCCTTGGATTCGATCGTTCGGTGAGGAGAATTCTTCATGATGATCTCCATTTCCATCCATACAAGATGGCGATTGTGCAGGAACTTTCTGAACGTGACTTCAATTCTCGGAGGAACGCGTGTGAGGATCTTCTGGAAAACATTCCTGAGGACGCTGTTGTCTTTTTTAGTGATGAAGCCCATTTTCATTTGTGTGGAACCGTCAACAAACAAAACATGCGCTACTGGGCTGAAGAAAATCCTCGAGAATTGCATCAAAGGCCTTTGCATTCACCGAAAGTCACAGTGTGGTGTGCAATTTCCTCAAGTGGAATTATTGGTCCCTGATTCTTTGAGGAAAATGAAGAAACACTGTGAATTCAGACCGGTATGTAAACATGTTACAGAATTTTTTTCCCACGGCTAGATGAGTTTAACTTAGGGGACACTTGGTTCCAACAAGACGGTGCAACGGCACACACTGCAAGAGGATCGATGGCTGTTTTGAGGGAACATTTCCCAAGGCGCCTCATCTCAATTAGGGGCGATTTGGAGTGGCAATTTGTCCCCTTGTGATTTTTTTCTATTAGGTTTTTTGAAATCCCGTGTATATGTGAACCGTCCAAGGACCCTACAAGATTTGAGGACCAACATTCAAGAAGAACTTGCCAACATAATGCCTGTTATGCTGGCAAGAGTCATGACAAATGCCAGAAATCGGTTAACTCAGTGTATGGAGAATGGGGGACGTCACCTATTTGATTTGATCTTCAAAAGCTAACTAAAACAAAACTTTAGATGTGTGCCTACATTATAAAAAACAAATAAAATTTTTCTGATTTTTACAATGAGTTTTATTAAGTTTTGGAAAAAGGAAGTTATGCTGCCGCACCCTGTAGTTCGTTTTATTTTATAAGAATAAACTTTTAATGAACTCGTAGAAGTGCGAGTTTCATATGCGGACTCATATGCCGCGTGTACTAATGTTCCAATTTGTTACGCGCGTTCCGGAAGGTTAAATACAGCGACTCGCTTTTTCAATATTCTGAAGCGAAATTAAATTAAATAGAGAAAGATGGATACCACCGATGAATTGTTCCTTAAACAGAGAAAACACTAACAATCATGTACTAGAGCTATCACATTAAATGAAGCTTTTGATTTTAGAGAACACCAATTTACAAAAGGAAACGCAAGAGATCTTTATCAAAACCTTCGTGTCGGTTAAATAATATTGTATCTATGGGCTTAGGACACTATGTATTGTCATTTATGTTTGAAATCAGGTCTCATACATACGTTAAGTCTATATAACATGGATATGCAGAGTATTATACTGGAATTAACTATAAATGTTGATGGTATTCCCTTAACAAGGTCATCCAAAAGTCAATTTTGGCCAATATTAGTCTCAATTAATATTGAACAAATGAATAAACCATTTATAGCAGGTATTTACCACGGACTTAGTAAACCTTGCGACATGCAAGAGTTTTTACAACCTTTTATTGCAGAATATTTAGAGATAAAACAAGAAGAATTAACATATAAAGGGTGTATGTATAATATAATTATATTATGTATAGTATGCAATGCCCCCGCGAAATCATTTCTTCTAGGTATAAAAGGTCATACTGGGTATTTCGGTTGTACGAAATGCATTCAGGAGGGCACTTACATTGATGGAAGGGTTACTTACCCAGAGTTAAGAGCATCTCTAAGGACTGATGAATCTTTTATACAAAAAATTGACGAAGATTATCATAGATCAGATACACCATTAACAGCTTTAGGAATACATGCATTTGGTATGTTAAGAGGTGATGAAACGTCTGCTTTTGTTTTGGGTAAAAGGCAAGAAGAATGTTAGACTAAAAGACAGCTGCATAGAAATGATAGCAGAAAATTCGATTTATATGAGACAATTTCTGCCTATGGATTTTTCTCGTCTACCTAGGTCTATATTGGACGTAGAATATTTTAAAGCGACAGAATTTCGTTTATTATTGTTATACACAGGACCTATTTTATTAAAAAATAAAATTAATATATGTATTTTTTGACCTTTATGTACTTATCTTTTAATTCCTGATTTATTTCCACTTAGAGATCAATAAAACAACAAATAATTAAATACCAATTTATTCCATAACATATAATAATATGTTTTCGTTAAATAACTTCTTCAGTGGAAGAAATTGACATTTAATATGTGTCAAATTACTAATAATAGAAGTATAAATTGTCATGCCTATCAACAAAATTATCTAAAAAACAAAGAATTCATTGATATATCGAATTTTAATTATATTCACAAATAATAATGATTTAATACAACATTAGAAATTGAAATGATTTGAATTATTCGTATATCAATCTATTTTTTGTCAAGCTCTAACAATTCTGTTCAAGAACTAGGGAAAAACATGGCAAAAAAACCTAGTCAAGAGCTTAAAATTAATAAAATTCATGCGTGAATTAAATTATTATAAATAACGCTTAAATTATCAATATCCGTTCTAAAATTTACCGCGTTTTCATCTTTCTTAATGTATATCATTTCGTAAATTAATCTTTTTTTATAATTATTTTCCTTTTTTAAAATTTTAGTGTTTTGAAAATCAAAATTATGTCGTCTATCTTTAGAGTGCTTAGATAAAGCAGTTTCAGCGGTGACGTTATGTGTAACAGTGTATTGATGGTTATAAATTCGTTTCTTTAAATATTGTTTGGTTTGTCCGATATAACATTTATTACAATCTTTGCAATCTAATTTATAAACGACATTACTTTGATTACCATGTTTAATGGGTGTTTTTAAATTTGTGAATAAATGTCTATTGTTGGTAGGTATGAAAGTTATGTGAATGTCTGATTTTTTTTAATTCGTGTTTTATTGTGTCGCTTAAATTGTTTATATATGGTATAGTGTGGTATATGTTATTATTTGATTTTGTACCTGTGTTATATATTTTATTTATTCTTTTTGTGATTAATTTATTGTAAAACTCTTTAGGATAACTATTTTTTTCTAGTATTGTTTTTACTTTGCTTAAATTTTCTTTTCTAAAATCAGGGTGAGCTAATTTAATAGCCTGATCTACTAAACTGTTAATTACGCTTTTTTTTAAATTTAGCGAAGTGTTTGAAAAATAGTTTAAATGCCTACTACTAGTAGTGTCTTTAATGTACCAGTTTGTTTTTATTTGTGTGTTATCATGTATTATCTTTACATTTAAAAAGTTTATAGAATTTTGATTTTCTCTTTCAAAAGTAAATTTTAGCCTATCATGATATGTGTTAAATGTGTGCAGAACATGTTCAATTTTATCATTTGGTATGCAGCATATACAATCATCTACATACCGCTTATAAAATTGCACATGACAGTTTAGTTTGTCAAGTGAGACCTGGTCTAAGTCCTCCATTACTAAATTTGCTATAACAGCAGATAATGGAGAACCCATTGCTGTACCGAATATTTGTTTATATATTGTGTCATTGTACTGAAAATATGTTGAATTTAAGCAAAGTTTTGCAGCCAACATGAATTCATTTTTTGGTAAATTTGTATAATTTTGAATTAAATTCCATTTTTTGTTTATAATGTTTAATGCCAAATCTGTAGGAACATTTGTGAATAAAGATACAACGTCTAAACTGATAATTTCATGATTACACGGTACGGATTTTTTGTTAATGAAATTAACAAATTCCCACGAATTTTTTACATGATACTCTGTATTTCCTACAACATTACTGAGAATTTTGGATAAAAATTTTGATAAATTGTATGTTGGTGATTGTATACAATTTACAATCGGCCTTAAAGGAATATCAGTTTTATGAATTTTAGGGACGCCATAAATTCGCGGAGTTATCGAATTATATATTTTTAAATGTTTAGCTACGGATTCGTCTATATAATTGCTATTTAACCAACTAGTGATTAATTGGTTATTTTCACTTTGAATTTTGTTAGTAGGGTCTTTTTGTAATGTAATGTAAGTGTTTTGGTCGTTTAATAATGAATGCATTTTGGCTGCGTAATCTTTTTTGTACATTATTATACTTTTTTCTCCTTTGTCTGCTTTAGTTATTATAATATCTCGGTTATTACTTAAAAACTTTTTTGTTTGCTTTAACATACGATTTAAATCAGTATCTTTGTGTTTGTTATTACGTCTGTTTTTGTAATTAGTTATGATGTTTACTAATTTGTTACGTAATGTGTTTTGCTTGTTCGGTACTACAGAATTTTGAATAATGTATTCTATATTACATATTAAATCATCTAAAGGTATGTGGTTAACATCTACTGAGAATTTAGGGCCTAAACTAATAATTAACTTTACATTTTCCGGAATTATTATATCTGTTAAATTTATTATCCAATCTTCTTGTAAAATTGGATAATAATTCTTGTTATTTTCTTTTAAAAGATTTTCTATCTTTTTAATATTACTATTTTTTATTTTATTAAAATTTCTTTGAAAATCTAAATTTACTTTTTCAAAAAACTCACCGTAATCATGAGATGACATTTTACAACGGATGTCAATTTCCGTAGTTGAAATGTCATTTCTAATTTTTTCAAGTGTAATGTAAGTGTCCCGAATACATAAATTCAGTGTTTTTTTTAAATATAGTGTCTCTTATTTTACTAAACTTACTAACTATAGTGTCATTTGTAATCGTTATGTTAAAGGAATTTTTTATAAAATTCGGAATTACCTTTTCACGCCTGCATTTTATTAAAAAAAAATTCCTGTTAATTTGTCGTGCTAATTTTAATTTCAAACTATGGAACTTCTTCTGAACCACCAAACTCTCTTGAATATTCATACTTCAAAAATGCAAAAACCAAACTCTAAATACTCCTTGTCTAGTGGAAGCTAAGGAGAAATACAATTAATATATGTATTTTTTGACCTTTATGTACAACAATATGTACACTTTATGTGTTTGCATGTAGCGATTCGAATACTATGTTCTCCTGATTTATGTGTACTATATAACTCATATGCAAAAGAATCACACAATGTTCACAATCTCGTACATCTATACCAAATGACGTAGTAAGGTTTGGACACCTAGACAAATTTAGTCCTTTTAGAAAATTATTTAGCAGAAATAAAAAAAGGCGTGAAATCAAACAGATATTATTTACAATCAATTGTGAACTTAACAACAAAGCAAAGAGAACATAGTTTTCTGCAAATGCGTCACGCATATCCAACCTTAGATGACGTAATTGAAACTAGTGTGTTACACGAAACTGTTTACTTTCGGCGGGTTAGATGCAAATACTTTGAATTAAATCTCTCTTCTAAAGATAACTGCTGTACAATAGCTGATGGCAGGATTTTGTTAATTCAGTCTATTTATAAAAAACGAGGCGTTATTTATTTGCCAGGACAACATTATCAAGAAATGAAGAACTTTTTTGAAATTTCATGTAATTCCCATATTCTAAATATCTTTGTTGTTGGTAAACTTTCTAATGAAAGCATAGCTTTTAAATTAGAAGTTGTTAGCAATAAATGTTTTAAGTATGTTGATGCAATAAGTGGCATAATAATTATTATACCACTTTTGTGACTAACTAAAACTTTCTGGGTAGGGTAAACCACTCAGTAATTGGCCTTTTCTCATTTAGCTTCTAGTTATTGGCCGTTCTACTAAAACACAAATTATTAGGAATTTGTCAATATTAATCTTGTATCTGTAACAATCCGCACAATCCGGTAACACTATTTACATCTGGTGCTAAACGGTCTAAGAATTCTCCCGCCAGTTTCACAAATAGGTGACGGTGTGAGAGGTAGTAAACCGAACAAGCTGTGTTTACTGGAAATATTGTGTCTTCCGACAAGAGTGTGTTGCCACTGGTAAGTTATTTTTCTAAATATTACAAGTTTATTATTAGGGAAATGAATTTGGTACCTTTCTAATAATATATTTGATGAAATTCTGATTTTCCATCATAACCTAAAATTCTCCATAAAATCTGCAAGCCAATCACTGAACAGTATGTTGAACGTTTTATTTAGTGATTGGCCGCCTGGCCCATCGCTGAATTTTTTAACTGATCGGACTAAATTAATTTTATAGTTTGCCTAATGTTGGATAATGCTATTTGTTAAAAAAACTGGTCAATAATTGCCTCATATTTAGTGACTGGCCGGGGCCAATAACTAAATTTCATTGTAGGACAATCACTAAAACTTACGTATTTTTAGGTGGAGACAATGCCAAAAATTGTTCAGGGTGAAAAATATTATAAGAAATACACAGAAAACGATATACAAAAAGCTCTTGAAGAAATTAAAATTGGAAAACCTTTAAGAGTGGTTTCAAGACAATGCAAAATTGCAAGAGCTACTTTGCAGTTCAGAAAAAGTCAAAATTATGTGAAACCAACTTTTGGCCCCAACCCAATTCTCTCCAATGATGAAGAGAAAATTTTGGTCAACTGGATCTTTGAAAATCACAAACGTGGATTTCCCCGCCGTAAAGACGATGTCCAAGAATCGGTAAAGGAATTTCTGGACCAAAGACCGAGACAAAACCCATTTGTTAACAATTGTCCTGGTGAGACATGGTATCTAGCATTTCGTCGAAGGAATCCAAAAGTTACGGAACGTACATCAGAAGCTGTGACAGCAGCAAGTGCAAACGTATCAGAGTCAAATATTAAAAAATGGTTTGCGGAAAGAAGATTACTTAATATCAAAAGGATTTAGAGAAATTTTGGACGATCCAACTAGAGTAATGAACGCTGATGAAACGTGTTTCCATCTATGCCCTAAGAACAATAAAGTACTCGCTCCAAGAGGAGCACGAAATGTTTATGAGGTGGAACATGCTTCTTCCAAGGCCACATTAATAGTAATGTTCACTTTTACGGCTTCTGGTCAGGTAACGCCACCAATGATCGTATATCCATATAAAACGCTCCCCACAAATATCGCAAAGTTCGTGCCTCCAGGATGGGGAATCGGTCTTTCAGATACAGGCTGGATGAAAATGGACGTTATGAGTGACTATATAGAAAACATCTTACATCCTTATTTAAAGAATATAGGTACGATTTTCCCTGTAATTCTCTTCCTAGACGGTCACTGTACACATCTCTCATACAAACTTAGTTCTTTATGTGTAAAGCTTCAGATAATTTTAGTTTGTCTATACCCCAACGCTACGCGAATCATGCAACCCGCGGATGTTGCAGCATTCAAGCCGATAAAAAATGGATGGAAAAAAGCGGTTGTTGAGTGGAGAAGAACTCATCCGTTGGAAACTTTGACCAAGGAGCATTTCGCTCCTGTTCTCAAACTTGCTGTAGAACGCTCTGCTAAAATTGAAACAATTAAAAACGGATTTCGAGCTTCCGGACTTAACCCTTGGAATCCGGATGCCATAGATTTTTCTAAATGTCTCGGTGGTCAAAATAAAGCACCTCATTCAACTAGTAAAAACAATGATGGTACATATTTGAGTTACAAAAATTTCGCAAATATTGTTGGATCTGAGTTATTGGATGAATTTACCTTGCGTGAACAGGAGTATGCTTATAAGCGATGGAAAAATTTTACGCCATTAAAAGAGGAAAGTAATGAGGTTGTTAAATATTCCAAGTCGACTCAACCGTTAACAGAAAATGTTATAATTGAAGAGTTAAAAGAAATTCCGACTAACGAAAAAAGTAACTGGAATTTGCTTAATATAAATGATTTTCCTATTCTGTTTCTGACAGATGAAACTACTACTGTAAATCAGATTGATACTGTAGACCCTCCAATAAGTCAAACCGACACACAAGTCACGATGTGGAGAACAGAAAATCAAGAATGTTTAAAGAAGGATTCTGAAACAGGGGTAAAAACAAGCGAAACAGTTCCAGATTGTTCAATTTCTTTAGACAAAACATTATGGTACGCTAAAACACCTATTAGAAAAGGTAAAAGAGCAAGTGAAAAAATACCTTTTGCGATAACGTCAACCAAATGGCTTAAGAGGAAAGCAGAAGTGGAAACAAAAAAACGGAAACTGCTTGAAAAGGAAGAGAAAAAAGACTTGAAAAACAAAATGAGAAAAAGAAGGCTAACGATACTAAAAAGACCGAGAATGTCAAAAAGAAGACAACTTCTAATGTCTGCCCGAAAAACCCTAAAATACAGACGGAGGTCTCTAAATACGCATCTGAAAAAACTCTGGAACAAAAGAGTACTGACAAAATAAGAAAAGAAAAAGTTGAAGCGGGAATCATTCAAAACAATTTAGACAAAAGTTTGACAAGCTGCGTGATATATGATAATCAAAACGATGGATTAAACGTCTTTAAAGAAAATAACAGAGTAGATCAGATGAGGATCCTAGCGGAGGTTGATGAAGACATGACCGAGGAAAATTCTGTACATTGTGAAAAAGAAAATCAAAATAACTTTCCAGACCACAAGAACAGTTATGAAAAAAAGAGTGAGATTTTATCAGAAACTGACAGCTCATCTGAAAAGATTGCGGGCAATTATGAAAAGGAAGCACACCAAGAAGGGCTAGACGCGGAGAGAAAAAATATTGAAAAGGTGAAGAAATGGCTCTTTTGCGAGAACAATAATTCAGAAGTCAAATCTGCTTTTAGTTTCACAAACCAGAAATTATTCAGCGGGTTGTGTTACTCTTGCACTAAAAATTTTTTTATCAAAACTTTGGAGTAAAATGTAATTTATGCAGACGTGTTTACCATGACTTCTGCATTGAACAGTTAAACTTGCACAAATCGAATTCTACTATATTTACGTGTCAAACTTGTTTACAGAATCAAAAATAGGTAGGTACCTACCTACAAATAATATAAATGAAAAAAGCTTTGTTTCTAAACTACCTAGGTACTTTTGAAAATGTTGTTAAGTTGCGTTTTATTTGGAAGTACCTAATAAATTATATACATACCTACCTATATGTTATTTTTGTATTTCAGTAAAGTAAAGTTTATTCTAAATAAAAAAAAGAACACCAATTTATTTTTTCTTGCTTGCTTGCATTCTGTGGCCAATAATTGGAAAATCGGAGGCCAATCGTTGAGTAAGTGCGGCCAAAGACTAGCTTGTGGTATTCACAGAACTGATTAATTAATTCTCCACAATTTACTAACAAATAAGTAAAAGTAACATATTCTTAAACAATTTGGATCTATTACCTGTCAAAAACGTAAGGTGCCGTTTACATTATGTGGGTTGGTGAAATAGAATGGGCCTTTAACCTTCCAGTGCTGGCGCAGGGTCTGAGAGACCTAAGAGAATTATATTTTGTTTCCCCTAGCGTGAGTATTGCAAACTTTACCCCCATCTTTTCAGTACCTTCCTACAATCGGCTTTAGTATAGACTGAGACTGTGGTGAATACGTTGTGTCTGTCTGTATTTAATTTACAGTAGTAAAAAGTCTAACAGACCCGGCGCCAGTAGTGACGTTAGTGTTTGTGATATAAACTATAATACAAAAAAATTGATGTTTTAACTTCGTAAGTACATATAGTTTAATTTTGATAATTAATTTCATTTGTTCCTTTTAATATATAGATAATTATGAGTTATGAAGCAGAACAAGCTCGTTTACTTCGTTTGTTGGAGGAAGTTCAGACTGATGAAGAGGTATTCGATGATGAGTCCGACGCTGAAGAACCGGATTCTATAGAAGAGCGAGATGTTAACACGGACACTGAACAAGAAGCACAAAGTGAGGAAGAAACAGAAATTTCTCGAAAAAAGCAAGAATTCCTTCTTTTATTGGCAGAGACAATACAACAATTTGGAAAAAGCATTTGCCACCACAAAATGTGAGAACCAGGAAATCAAACATTGTCTTACATTTGCCTGGTGTCAGACCTACAGCTAAATTTGCGAAGACGCCACTAGAATGCTGGGCTCTGTTCTTTACAGAAGATCTAATAAACATAATTGTGGAAAGCACCAATAAATATATAAATAGTATTGCTGAAAATTTTAGCCGTGAGAGATCTGCTAACCCTACAGATCAAATTGAAATGAAAGCTTTTATAGGGCTATTATATTTATCAGGCGTCCAAAAGAGCAATAGACTAAATGTTGAAGAACTCTGGGATAGAAAAGGTCTTGGCACAGAACGATTTTGGCTCACTATGTGTAAAGAACGGTTTCGGTTTCTGTTACGAGCCATAAGATTTGACGACATTGAAACTCGAAAAGAACGTGCATCTGTTGATAAACTGGCTCCTATCAGAGATGCTTTCAACATTTTTGTGCAAAATTGTAAAAGATGTTACACAATATCACAGTGTGGGACAATTGACGAAAAACTTGAAGCATTCCGTGGCAGATGTGGATTTCGGTACATTCCCAGTAAACCGTCAAAATACGGCGTCAAAATTTTTGCTCTTGTTGATTCGAAAACGTATTATACTGCAAACTTAGAGGTCTACACAGGAAAAGGACTAGAAGGTCCATATCAAGTACAAAACGATCCAGCCAGCGTCGTTCAACGTTTGATTTTACCGATTTCGGGTACTGGAAGAAATCTGACGTGCGATAACTGGTTCACAACTTTTCCACTTGTTTCGAACCTTCTGAGTGCTCACAATCTTACATACGTGAGAACCGTCCGGAAGAACAAACGTGAATTACCTAGTGAATTCGTTAACACCAAACATCGTCCAATTACATCCACCGTGTTTGGATTTCAAGAAAACGCAACAATTTTGTCTTACGTTCCGAAAAAAGGGAAAAACGTGGTTTTGGTATCATCTATGCATCACGATGATAAAATAGATGCATCAACAGGAGAAAAATGCAAACCAGAGATTATTTCGTATTATAACTCCACCAAGGGAGGGGTGGACACAGTTGATAAACTGTGTGCCACATATAATGTAGCGAGAAATACGCGAAGATGGCCTCTGGTAATTTTTTACTCTCTTATGAATATTGCCGGAATTAATTCTCAAATAGTACACACATCAAACAATCCTACAGTAAATGAACCAAGAAGATTATATCTTAGAACTCTAGCGTTGGCTCTAGGCGAAGACCAGGTCAGAAGAAGATCACTTCTTACAAACTTGCCACGGCAATTGAAACAAAGACTACAAGAAGTATCTGGAACAAGTGGAAACTCTGAAATGCAGCCGATAAACCAAGGAACCAGAAAGAGATGCCAATTTTGCACAAAAAAAGATAGCAAAACTCGATATTATTGTTATTCGTGCCAAAAATTTTTGTGTTTATCTCATGCCAAATTTTCGTGCCCAGAATGCGCAAATCAATCTTTGGAAGATGGAGAATGAAAATTACATGTTTTTGCTTCTCAACTATGTAGGTTTCATGTTCGTTGTTTTTTAATTAAAGGAAAAATATTTTTTTTTTCATTTTCACAGTTTCTGATAAAGTTAATAAAGCTCTTCAGAGATAAATGTATTTTTATTTAAAAAGAAAACAAAACGAAACGCAATTTTTCATCTTACTGGTAAGAAGAACATTTATTTTTAAAAGAATTCGCTATTTGACACTAATTATTTTGTTTTTTGTTACAAATTTAATAAATAGAAAAACGTGGGTCTGGTAGACCCAACGCCAGTATCCATGTCATAAAAAATCGCGCCAGTACTGGAAGGTTAAATCTACTTACTAGAATAGGAGGCCAATCACTGAGTGATTTACCCTAATTAGAAAAACTGTCTAATGTTGAAACTATGAATTGATCTACCTTATTTTCAGAGCAACTTACAGAGCAATTTACGGAGAACGAAACATTTTCTGTTGTTCCTAAAAAATGGATACAACCTCTAAATATTTGCGCTTGGCCAAAAAACAATACTAGAAAATATATTTTAAAAAATGCCGACCCTGAACATCACTGGTATGCTGATATTTGGCTCTATTTCTTATGTTCTTCTTTATCAAATTTTTAGCTATTTAAGAAGGTACTATGATCTAATTTTTTCAGTTACATATGAGGAAGCCATAAAATTTGAAAAACTGTTTAGTGATTGCTCTGAAACCGATGGAATAATAGCCAATTCATTGGGTCGAGGAAAGAGGAAAAAGAAATGCGTTAAGTTTAACAGTACAATAATTACTTTTACGGAATAAAATATATTTTAAATAAATATGAATTATTTTGTAAAAAAAATGTTTCTTTTATTCTAAACGATAACTCTACTGATACGGATAGCGACAGTAACGACTTATCGCCCGTGCCGCCTACAACGCGGATAAATCCAGGTGTTTGCAAATATTTTAAATTTGACAGTAAAGCTCTAACGGATAAGCAATACGAACGTGTTATGCATAGCAATATATTACTAATCTTTTATAATTTAAATCAAACTTACTTTCTATATTTATAGTATATAACTTTTATATTATATAATATACTATAAGACATACATTTTTGTAGAATTTTTGGATGTCAACGATACGGATAGAACTCTAAAACCAAATTTTCTTGATGAAATACATCAGGGTCAAAAAGTATAGATTAGCATTTTTTGTTTGTAAAGTAAAATCAAAATTACTTCTTTATGTCTTTTAGTTATTGATACAAACCCACCGGAGCATTTAGTATTTGAAGGTAGGTTATATTAAACAATTTAAATGTGTAAATAATTACATACGTTAATTTCTAACTATAAATAAGGATAAATGAATAGTTAGCAAACTTGATTTAAATGGCAACTGCTCTTAATTTCTTTTTGTTGACCATTATTCATACATATATTTAAACCACTTTTTCACTTCAATAATAATGTTTTAAAATATAATAAATAAGCTAAATCTCTTTTTTAGAAAACAACAATGTTGGTGACACGACGATTTCGGAAGGTGTAACAATTCCAGATAATATACCAGTAGCCACAATGTCATATCCAGTAGTCGTAACTAATCTTCCAGAAGGTATTAGTAGTTTGATATTTACACGAAAAATCTTCTCAATCTTTACTTAGTTTCAGAATTTGTTTCGGTTAATTAAACACGTTGGCGGGAATTAAAAAAGGGTGACTTAAGGAAAAAGAAGTTGACAAGTAAGGGATAGCACTAATTTTTAAAAAGAAACACTTTGTGTGGATTTACGGCTATACGCTGAATAAGTCCCCGTGATTACTTCTTACTGTAACTGTACAGTGGTTAATTAGTACAGGGAGACAAAAGAACATTTTGAAACATCCTAGTCAGAGCGGGTAAGAGTGAGATAAAAAATGGATCAGTTCAAGAATCAAGTTAAGAAGGTCAAATCCTTTGTGCTTTCTTTAGATGTTAAAGATGATCAACCAAATGGGTTAAATAAAGTTAACAAATTGGTGAATTATCCAACACTTATCAATGGGATTTATTGCCCAGCTCCAGTAACCATCGTAACATGGGTTCTTAAAGGGCAAAATGGCAAAGATACAACCACCGTGTCTTCTCAAGAATTATACAAATTATATAATGTTGGATTAAGTTTCACCTCATCCAAAATCCAAATCGACAAGGATCTTCATGATACAATATTGCAATGCACCCAACTTATTGCGCATGAAGATGAAATTCAAGTCGCTGAGGCAGAAGATAACAGAATTGCAATGATTGGAGTTGACGTAGCCTCGTGTTTAGAGTACATTTACAGGAGTTCAGTCAATAAAATAACCATCTCTGTTTCATTGGAGGGGGGGGAGGACTCTCACAGATGAACAAAAATCAGACTTAATCAGTCTATATATTAACTATTATATGTCACTATTGCCAATAGATAAATTTAAAGACATGATAGCAACCATCCCATCAACCTGCAAGGCTAAAAGTTACAAGCTGTATGTAGCAACACCTGATCAAAAGAAAAAGGCCCAGGACGCAATCAAAAATAAAACTTTCCAGATAAAGAGAATTGAACAAGTTGTTTATGGTTTCTTCTGTGTATGCTCAATTTCCAAAGTAGGAGCAGAAGCACGCTTTGTTCAGGAGTGGGTAAATAAACGAGTAAAAGCTCTTCTAATTAGGTGCAAGCTACCGTCTGATTTTAACGTGCCAAACATATCGAATGATCTCTTGATAGTAGGATCTTATCTTGATGATTCCTTCGAACTCAGAAAAGCGATCTTGGAACCATTAGTTGATCAAGGTATGAATGGAGTAGCAGATCCTATCTTACAAGAGATCGTAGTTCAATCCCAAATGGTATTAGCATACACAGGAATCACTGCATTAAAAGAGGCATATGAATTTGCAACAGACTGCTGTACTGCAGCACATACACATTTAAAGTAGTCCAAAAATCTATAGTCTTAGAGGCACTATTTGAAAAACAATACACCTATGATGTCAAGTACCATTTTCGCGCGATTTACCAGAAAAAGATTCAGAATGTGGGATCATCCTGGGATAATTTCAAAATCAAATCCAGTGATTTGTCACCACTCCGTCAAACTGTTACTGACTATCTAGTCAAAAAAGGAAAGGAATATGATAACACCGTAGTTCCGTATCAAGTTCAACAAGCTACATATACAGTACCCGGAATAATATAAGTATCCCCCCTTTTTTCTTAATTTCAACTTGATTACTGTATTTAGAAAAAATTAGAAACGTTGAGATAAAACTGAGATAATGTTTCGCTTTGAGATTTTCAGTTTGCTTTTATCATGGGTGACTGCTTACCCACAATTTATAGATATGACAGCGAAAACATATAAGGTAAACATTACAAGCAACACACAACAAGAGATTCGAAAAAAACTAGTACGGTTCGTCTCCCTATACTAATTAACCACTGTATAGTTACAGTAAGAACTAATCACGGGGACTTATTCAGCGGATAGCCGTAAATCCACACAAAGTGTTTCTTTTTAAAAATTAGTGCTATCCCCTTACTTGTCAACTTCTTTTTTCCTTAAGTCACCCTTTTTTTTAATCCCGCCAACGTGTTTAATTAACCGTAACAAATTATCAACTCTTGTTGAAATTTTGACAATAGTTAATACGACGAAGGCAATGGTCTCTAAAATACTCGGAAAACTTGAATCAATAGGTCATCCTAATTTTCAAAAAGAAGAGGAAAGAGAAACGATTAAGTTTCCTATTGAAAATATTGTAGAATTAAAAAATTTAGAGACCAGTCTTTCCGAAGATTTGCAAAGGAGAAAACGATTGGTAAGAGTATAGTCGGTTTATTGATACACAATTATACATGTTTGTATACTAACTTAGGAGCAGACACTTACGCAGATTGGAGGAAATACTGGCAAGCGGTTTTTAATATAATGTTTAACAAAAATTTTTGGAGTAAACCTACCTACTTTGCTCTTGGACTGATGCAAAAAATAATTTTGCATTAAAAGACCTGGAACTGATGAAAGTGTTAAAAGGTATCCAAAATAATTCGTCTTAGATTCCTTCACTAATAATGCGATTAATATTTCCAGTTGCACTTAAGAATAATAGTGATTTATCGGTAACAGATTTTGAATTTGAAAATATCATTAAGGAATGGTTTCGTTATGCGAACCAAAGAGAACGGCGCAGTAGTGTTCTCCAGACGCCTACTGCTGCTAATGTTTAGTAATTATACGGTGTCACCAGGTAAGTCCGTATCACATGGGCTTTTTGTTTATTAATAGATTTATTTGAAATTTGCCTTTGTCATCAATTTCTGCTTCGATCTAGATGGAAAATAGCCTAAGAATTAGTAGTCACGTGATTCGTATCAGTTGTCAAATTTTGATTTTTCTTTCAATAAAATTCAAAAGTGTGGATATTTCTCTAAATATCGAGAGAAGTTACTAGGAAAAGCTTTTCTAAATGCTATTTTGAGTCCATATGCAAAATTTGAACTACATAACCTAATGTTGTTTTTTTGCCAATTTTTTGTAATTTGCACCACTGTTGCAAAATAGGACTCAACACAACTTACATGAAACCTCTTAATTTTGACAATGCTTTATTCCAGACACATTTTTATTAAAAGTAATTCACATTAATATTAAGAAATAGTTTAATTGAAAAGATATAAATTTTCTGCTAAAATATCGTTAAATAATTAAACGCATTCAAAATTTTAACTTTTTAATTATTTACAGAATTTGACAACTAATACAAATCATGTGGCTACTAATTTTTAGGCTATTTTCCATCTAGATCGAAGCAAAAATTAATGACAAAGTCAAATTTCAAATAAACTTATTAATAAACAAAAAGCCCGTATGATGCGGACTGTCCTGGTCACACGACTGTATAGTTTTATATTTATAATGATATAATAGTTTATTGTACATGTATGATAATATTTTCTATTGACAGTTTATGTTTATGTTCGTTTTCCACCTAAGAAGTTACATTGATAATAAATAATAAAAAAAAATGCTTTTTTTACTGTATTATTCTGTTCTCTGTTGTAGATATACTGATAAGTAGTAAAAAATGGTATATTTACTTTAAGCAAAATTACACACAGCTGAAAATGTTTTGTTTAGAAAATATATTAAAGTAACAAATAAAAACTTGTTAAATTGATTGCAATCAATGAAAAACTAAAATAACCTTTGTTTGTATATAATATTAACTTTAGGAACGAATATTTTTTATCAATCCGCATTAATAGTTACCAACGGGCTTTTTTATTGAAAGATTGAAAATTTCAAGAGTTAAATGTACAACAGAGGTATTTTACTTTTCATTGACTGCAATCACCAGAAGTCTATTGTTTGTTACTTTAGTGCAAATGTCAGTACAATATCGCCACTCATTGACGTGACGTGTTTACGATATCGCCAATCGTTGTAACAATTGGCGGACATTAAGTGTCACATCGATGTCACATGAGACATAATTTACTACAAAGGATGTTATCACATCTGTGAGGTTAACGTAATATTTACATCGCAGTGACTGGATTTTGCCCAGTGGGTTTTTGTAAGGAATTCAAAAATATCTTTGATTTAAAATTTATGAAGAAATTGAAACATTAATAAATAAAGAAAAGGAAAACAAACCTAATATTGTATGAAATAAAAACAGTATCCTATTTCTAATAAATTCCTACAAAACACATGAAGAAAAATTGAAAAATACTGCAATAAAAAATTATGCAGTGTACAACATTATAAGCAATGAAGTGAAAAGTGAAGGATTTAATTTCACCGCCAGTCAATGTAAAGATAAATTTACGAGGGTGATTTCATAAATATTGCACAGGTTGGTACCACTGCGGGATGGATGACGCCGCAACAATGAGCAACACGTCCAGTGTTGCATATTCTACCGATTTTTCTCTGATCATTTTTTAGGATTAATTAATCTCTCAACAGGATCTGATGCTCAATCACTTTATAATCAAATTATAAATTTTTTTGAAGAGAGTAATATACCCTACAAAAACAATTTAATTGGCTTTGCATCAGATGGCGCAAATGTTATGATGGGAAACATCATTCTTTAATGACACTATTAAAGAATAATGTACCGTCCTTGTTTGTAATGACATGCATATGCCACTCGTTCCATTTGTGCGCATCTTATGCTTGCCACAAGCTACCAACGTACTTAGAAGATTTTATGAGGAGCATTTATAGTTACGAGTAGTTTCGAAAGTTTTTCCATTGCTTGTGACGAGAGTACGGACATTGGTGGCATAGCTCAATTAACTGTATTACTTCGTGCTTGCGACACGAATTTTAACATTTTTGAGGAATTATTGGAACTAATACCGATGCGTGGTACTACTACAGGACAAGATATATATAATATCGTTTTTGAACTTCTGCAGAGATACAATCTACCTCTGTCCAAATTAAATTCTGTAGCTACAGATGGTGCTCCTTCAATGACGCGAAAAAACAACGGCTTCGTAGCATTACCACGAAAAAAACTAAGTGAACTTCACGGTTCAAAAATTCATCATAGGCATTGTATTATACATCAAGAAGTACTACGCAGAAAGGTAATAAACATGGACGATGTTCTGTCATATATTAAAAAAGTAATAAATTTTATAAGATCCCGAGGCTTAAATCAGCGACAATTCACTGCTTTCTTAAGTGAGTTAGATAGTGAATATTCAGGTTTGCCCTACTATACCGAGGTACGTTGGTTATCTTGCTCCAAGATTCTCAAACAATTCTGGAATTGATCCAGTATGGTTGCAAGACTTATCTTTTATGGTTGATATAACTTAACCGATTTCAATTTATCGTTACAAGGAAAAGATCAGATCACTACGAACATGTTTGACATAATAAAAGCAGTTCTGTGGGAAAAGCAACTGAAAAATGACGATTTAACGCACTTTCCGACGTGCAACACGAACAAATCAAGTTTAGATGATACTGCATTGTATCAAAAATACGCAGAAAAAATTTCAAATCTTAGAACTGAATTTGAAACAAGATTTAAAGATTTTAATTCCTTGGAAGACAAGTTTTGTTTGCTTTCTTCGATTTTCTCAATAAATATAGACTCAGTACCAAGTCATATGCAAATGGAGGTGATCGACATTCAGTGCGACTCAAATTTGAAGGCAAAATTCATTAAAGTGGGTGTGCCTGAATTTTACAAACATTTACCTACCAGCCAGGTTTGAAAATACTCGAAAATTCGCATATGAAATTATTGCCATGTTTGGAAGTACATATCGATGCGAGCAATTATTTTCAGTTATGAAAGAAAATAAATCTCCCGTTAGAAACAGTATTAATGATGCTCATCTTGGGTCAGTTTTGAAAGTAATTACTGCGAACAAAATTTCTCCCGAAATAGAAAATTTAGTGGCAGAGAAGAGATGTCAAGTGTCAGGACGTAAGCAAGCGTAAATTTTCCCCTTCTTTTATATGTATATGTTTATTATAATATATTTTTGAAAATAAAGCTGTTTCTATTAATATTTTTTTGCGGCCCACCTATAGTTAAACCTTGTTTTTTTGGCCCAAGTTAGCCTTTGAATTTGACACCCCTGTATTAGAGGAAACAAAAACTTTCCACCAACTACTTCTGAAGAAATGAAGATTTTCTTAGGCGTCAGCATTCTAATGGGAATAAAAAAACTGCCCAGGTTGAAAGATTACTGGTCTTCACAAGAAGAAATACGTGACAGATTCTCTGGTTGTTAGGTAATTTACATTTTGCAGATAATACATTACAACCTAAAGCTTAGTTTACATCGGGCACAAATATCTGGACCTATATGAGGCACATGTTTATTTAACAAGCTTTGATACATTCGCTCATACATCTACGTATGAGTATACTCGCTGCCTTGATTTCTTCTCATACATTGTGTATATCATAATTTTAGGATATACACATCGTCACCCTAATTAGAAAACCTCGTAACTCCATTTTTATCACAATTTTAAATATTTGCGCCATCAAATATTGTAACTCGATGTTAGTTTATGTAGTCGGTATAGTCGGTATAGCGTTAAAAGAAAACCCCGTAACTCTGTAGCGGTTTGTGCCAAGGGAAAATCTCGTATCTCCAAAGCTAAAATTGAGGTAATAGTTGTCTGTAATGTTAAATTAGGTGTTGTCGAAGTGAACCGTGAGCCCTAATTTGCATCGCTTCTAACGAGGTAATGTAAATTTATATTGTTTTGAATAACTTTTGAAGTAAATGTTTGTGTTTGTTGCAATTTATTTACTTTTGTAAAGTGCCAGCTGTAACGGTTTTGTCTTATTTTCGTAGATGGTCTCCCGTGCACGAAAAATTTTAGGCATGGCTCTTGAAAAGCCCCCAATTTTCGTGGATCCTCAACTACCTAACAATATGGAATATACTGTAGTTCAAGAACACACTGTAGTTCAAGAATACAGTATAACAGAGATAAATTCTAATTGCAATCAACAGAACACAGCAAGGAATTTACAAGATGTGGATATAGAAGCTAGTGAAGTATACTTCTTATCTGAAGATACTTTGGAAGACTAAAACATAGAAGTTACTGAGACAAATGTCAATGAGGTGTCATACACTGAAGACAGATTATCAACCTAGTATAGTTCAAAGTTGCCAAGAAAAAGTTTCGGAGCCTAACTTATCGAAAGATATTTCTAGGGATGAAATTGTGAAAAGCAATGTGAATTAAAAAAACTAGTAAAACATCTACGGCCGAAGATCCACATTATCGACCTACTGAAGACTTGAATAGCGAAGAAGAAAATGCGGAAAACGAGGAGCTTTTGAGAAGAAAAAGACTGAAAAGGCGACACGTTAAAGAAGAAAAAGACTGAAAAGGAGACACGTTAAAGAAGCCAACTGGAAAAGGGAGCAGAATAAAAGAAGAAGAGTGCTAGGCGACTCGTACAAAGGAAAAAAGATAGTTGATGGCAAATGGGAATACAGCATTCCAAAGCAACAGCGAGTCCTGAAAGAGAGATGTTCGTGCAAAATATCTACCAAAAATCAAGGTTCCGCAAATCGCCTACTTCAAAATGTTATTTGTTTTCAGAGGAGGATAGAAAATCAGAATTCGACAGTTTTTGGAAATTGAGCTGGAAAGAAAAGAAACTTTTTGTGCAGCTGAATATAAAATTAGGTGAAACTCAACGACACAGAGATCGAAAAGAAGAGGAGAACTCACGAAGGGTAAATAGCTTTAGTTACTATTTACGAAAAAAACAATGAACCACTCAAGTTGTGCAAAAGAATGTATCTTAATTCACTGGGAATAGGAGAATGAGAACTTGGTTTACACAGTACGGCTGATGATGACGAAGCTATAGAAATTAAGACAAACCGAAAAAATGAGGGCCCAAGTCAAAAGAACAGCAGAAGATTGAATGTTAGAAGAACAGATTCCCTTAAACAATTTCTTGAGTCTGCCAAACATGGAGTCGCATTATTGCAGATTAACATCTGACAAATTATATTTGGAACCACAATGGCAGTACAAACAACAGTTGTATGAACTGTACAGTAAAGATTGGTGTCATCAAAGGAATGTCGCGTCATTTTCTATTACTTATTTTGACCACTATTTCAACGACATGAATTTGAGTCTATTTCAGAGAAAGAAGGACAAATGTGTGGCAACAAAATGCGAATAATATTTTACAAGAAGAATACACGAAGCATCAAGAAAAGAAAAACGAATCCAGAGAGGAGAAGGACCAGGACAAAAGCAGTGAGAGCAACAAAGTGTATACGATAGACTTGCAGGCAGATCTTTTGTGCCCAAAATCAAACGTCGCCAGTTTGTATTTTTACACAAAGTTAGCTGTACACAACTCCACTATTTTCGATATTAAAACACATGCTAGATATTGCTTCTTATGGAGCAAAATAGAAGGTACGGTGGGTGCAAATGAATTTGCTACAATAATTTGCTACTTTGCAGAAACCCTGCTGCCACATCTTCAATCTTTACAAGAACTAATTTTTTACAGCGATGGCTGTCCTGGCCAAAACCGTAATGCAATTCTGTCCAGTGCCTTACTTAATTTTGCCATCCATGACAAAGTGCGTGTTGTCCAGAAATATTTAGAGCGAAGTCACACACAAATGGAAGCTGATTCCATACACTCTTGCATAGAACGGCAACTACGAAATAAAATTATAAATATGCCTGCAGATTACTTATTACATTGGCTTGGTAGAAACGCACCACTGTATTGCGGTGTTGGAGAAGTTGGACAGAGGAGCAAAGACAGCAACGTCGTAGAGGTAGTGGGGCAGTTTGAAGAACTAATGACCGTGAAGAACGCCTCTTAAGAATAAATGCTTTTAGAGATCGATTTAGTACCAGTAGATCAGCTGCAAATTAATGGTTGGCTGCTACAGGACAACGACTCTCTATTAGAACAATTTATCGTAGGATAAGGTCGTTTGGCCTTGAATCTTTCCGGCCAAGCCTCATTTTGCCTTTAACTCAAAAAAACAGAGATGCAAGACTGCAGTGGTGCCAAGAACGTGCCCAGTTGGACCAAGAATGGAATCGGGTCGTCTTTAGTGACGAATCCCGATTTTGTTTGTGGGCCTACGACGGACTGTTTAGAACGCGAATCAGGACTTACAAAAGGAGTTACAGTTCGGAGTACCATAGCTTATGGAAGGCGGTCTCCTCTAGTATGCTTGCATGGAAACTTGAATGCACAAGGATACATTAATGACATCTTGGAACCTGTTACATTGCCATATCTACAAGAACTAGAAAACGCTATCTTCCAGCAAGATAATGCTAGGCCCCATACTGCAGCTTCCACTATACGGTTCCTTCGTGAAGCTAATGTCACAGTTCTTCCTTGGCCTGCTAAATCTCCCGACCTGTCGGCCATCGAACATGTTTGGGATAAGATAGGCAGAAGGTTGGGCCAATTACCTGTTCCACCGATGAATGTACATCAACTTAGGAATGAGATCCAGCCTGCTTGGGATACTATACCACAGGAAGAGAACAACCGCCTTATTCGAAGTATGCCCGACAGAGTTGCAGAATGCATTAATTTACAAGGAGCTCCGACTCATTATTGAATTTAAGAGTTAAAAACTTTTTCAATCGTTTCAATCGAAAATTTAATCATGTAATACCCCACATGTGTCTATTTTGCAAATAAAAATTCATTAAAATATATTGATGTTTACTGGGTGTTGCATTTTCAATGCACTCCATATATACTATATATTTTTTTATATTTTCTTGAAATACTTTTCTGTTTAATTTCAAATAAGTAAACACTGATCTTCAACAAAACTATATGTTTTATTTTTTCACCTTTTTGTAATGATCTCGTGACCTCGTAACTCCAGATACTTTGAGATTTAATGGAAAAACCTCGTAACTCCATTGTAACACCTAAGTATTGTATGGATTTTTTAAAATATTGGTGATATAACTGATAAACTAGCTACTTACAGTTATACATATAAATAGAGACTGTCCTGGTTTAAAAAACTGTAAAGAAAGATAAATTTAATTGTTTTCTCCAAATTTTCTCATTTGGGAGTTACAAGGTTTGCTAATTCGGGTGACGACATATACTTTAGCAAGTATATTTCTATGCGTAAGCGTTTGTCAACAATTGAGGTTATGTCAAATCCGTGGACCCTAGTATACAGGATTATCTTCTATACACTATACAGGGTGCGGCGCGAAGGGTTTTGATTAGTTTTTAGGGATGTAGTAATAGGCGAAGTGTCAAATTTTATAAGATTGCGCTATCGATAATGCTGATTTTAAATATAATATTTTCATGAATGACCTACTTCCGGTACACCGGAAGTACATACCAGACCGCTTATTTTAAATAGAACATGGTATTTTTTATTTTATTTTTCAATTCTCGATCAAATTTTGAGTAAACTTCATGTACAATGTCCTATACTAAAAATTAATAGTTTTTGAGATATTTCCATTTTTTTAAATTTTTCTAGAAAAACACAGTCCCAAATAAATCACGATATTGCTGCAAACAAACACGCTACTGACTTAAAATTTGACATGGCTAATTGCAAGACATCACTAAAGTTCCGCGTCCTTTGAGATGTAATTTTCTTTTATACAGGGTGTTTTCCACATATCACTCAATTCCAACAATTGCAAACAATTATAACTCCTTTATTTCAAATACAATACCCTGTATATTATATCAGATATCTCAATTCCTATCTTCATTCTCATTTAATTAATACTAGCATTCCCTATACCTAAATCTAACTGGCTTTGAGATATTTTATTATTTTACTTAACAACAACGAAACTTAATATTTCAATATTAATAAAGCGTAGGCCGTGGCTGTCAAAAATGTGACAACTTAATAGTAAATTGCCTATGTATGCATTAGTTATGTTTTCACACTTTTCTTCAAAAGTTCGTGTTTTATAGCAAGCAATGGCAAATTTAGCTTACAAATGACGATTTTTTAAATTTACTCAAAATTTGATGGAGAATTGAAAAATAAAATAAAAAATACCATGTTCTATTTAAAATAAGCGAGTTGGTATATACTGCCGGTGTACCAGAAGTAGATCATTCATGAAAACATTATATTTAAAATCAGCATTATCGATAGCGCAATCTTATAAAATTTTACACTTCGCCTGTTACTACATCCCCAAAGACTTCTAATCAAAACTCTTCGCGCCACACCCTGTATATGTATACTATATTTCGCAGAAAAATGTCAAGAATCGTGTAGAGTATGTCTTCGTGGTCAAAGGACAAAACTCTCTTGCTTATCGACAAAGTTAAAGCATCAGTATGGGACATCAAATCGAAATAATACAAAGATACCAATAAACGAAGTGATATATTTGACGAAATCGCGAAGTTTCGAATGTTCTAGAAAAAGAAGTGGAGGATAAATGGCACAATATCAAAAGCCAGTTCAGTCGCGAATTAGCGAAAATTAAAACAAGTTATAAATCTGACTGTAGTACTGATGATATACATATATGAACCGAGCTGGTATGCTTTTAAAAGTTTAATGTTTCTAAAAGATCATAACAAACTACTTAGTAGTAGAAGTACCGATTCTGAAAGAATAGATATTTGTTACCATTGCTTTGTAATCAGCAGGAAAAATACTAGTAGTTTCCTAATTTAACCGACTTCGTAGCCCCAATAATAACGAAATTGGCAATGGTGCACCCTTAACACGTTGGGTGCACATGTCGCACAAACGCGTCATTATGTTACCGTTAGTTGTGCGTATGGTGCGCTAACGTGTCATAAGTTTACTCATTCTATTATGTGCGACACTGACTCAGTGCTCTAAGATTTCACATGTAGACGTCTGCAGCACTTTAGGAAAGATTTAATTTAATTCATTCTAACACAGGCTCGCGATCGGTGTTTCTTTTCCTCAGTTACTACACAAGCGTGCTGCTTATGGTACATCAAGCAAAAAGAGGAGTATTGTCCTTGGGCACGGTTCAGGTGAAAAGAGTAGCGGATTGTAAACTACCCACTGTAAAATCTATGAAAAATAGGCGTCGTGGTGAAAGCTGTGAATATGTAGCAACAGTCGATTGAGTTGACATTTCGTCAGCCTAAAGTGAAAACCACGTAACTCCATTTAAAACCCGAAATCAGGTTTTAATCCAATCTGGTGTTAAACACGCGTATCTACGTTTCTGCACATCCTATAACTCCTCAGATTTTTCGTTACCCCGATATTTATGTACAGTCAGTCCCACTCGTATTCGTAGACTTATAGTTCATAGATGGAAATGTTCAAAAACACCAAACAGTAATATTTATTAATGCCCAATGCAAACGAATCAATGTAGGATACATTATCCTATGTAATAAATACAATCTTTTATTTCATCGTTTCCCAACTAAAAAAAAAAAAAAAAGAATAGCAAAATGTACAAATTCATCGCACACTCGCATTCGTACAGCTGCCGCTGACTCAATAACTCAAGAGCATAAACACATTTTTTTTACTGGAATTCTAGCGAAATAGGGAAATTACCGATTGTGTGTGCATATGAACGAAATCTAATAAAATGCAGCAGTGTTAATCCAGACATCCGCCATAATGGGCAGAAAGGGTACGGAAACATCGATCGAAATTCGAAAATTAATTATTTCTCATTACGAGAAAGGTAAAAGTTTAAGTGAAATAAGTGAACTTGTTAATAGAAGTCGGTCCACAATTCAGTACATCATAAAAAGGTTTACAACCCAAAATAGAATTCATAACAAACCAAGAAATCTGAAGAGAAAGATTTTAACGCAACGCGAGGAGCGTCAAGTTTTAAGAAAAATAACAGTAAATCCAAAAATGTCCGCCCCTAAATTAGCAATGCAAATACGAAATGAAACAGGAAAGATAGTTAGTCCCGAAACAATTCGCAGAACAATAAGAAACCATGGATACAAAGGCTGTGTAGCCCGAGTAAAACCTTTTATCAGTGAAGTTAACAGACGCAAACGATTAAAATTCGCTAAAAACTATGTAAACGAATCGCAGAACTTCTGGAAACGCGTCATATTCGCTAATGAAACCAAAATTAATCTATTTCAATCAGATGGCAGGCAGATGGCGGAAACCCGATACTAGTCTGGAGAAGAACCAACTACAAGCAGCTGTTAAATATGGTGGTGGATCGGTGATGTTATGGGGGTGTTTTTCAGCGGCCGGGGTTGGGAACCTCCATTTTATTGATGGAATTATGGACAAAATGATCGATACCTATAGTAGGTAAACTGTGCGCCTACGGGACCACGAAAGTGGTTGCTGGACTCCAAAGGAGCACCAGCTGCCGACCGACCGTTAGGTATGCGGCAATAACAGGGAAAGTGCACACACTCCTCAGGACAAAGAGGCACGAAACCAGTTGCCCGCACGAGACCGACACCTCTCAGAGAGGCCCGGCGAACCGGTGGGCTCCTCTCTCCCGTGCTACCCATGTTAGACAAGTTTTCTTGTCAACGTTGGACGGGTCACCGTTGGAGACGCTTTAGCGAACTCCTACCTCACATCTAACCCCACGGGGCCTAGACCTCCTTGCGGATGGCTACTATCGGCCAAGCGTGGGAAACGGAATCTGGCCGTGAGGTACAACCAGCCCGCCCGTGAATTAAGCCTGAACTACGGGGACGGCCGGGCAAAAGCCCTACCCCAAAATGCCAACCGCGCCAACCCTTTCGCCCCTCCGGCGATCAAGTATCCGCGGCAGCTACAGTGAAACCGTAGGGTCCCAGAGTCACCGAGTTGTTTTAGGATGAAACCAAAGGTTTCCCCAACCAGACAACCAGCGGTCGGACTACTCCTCGGCGAACCGACTTTTATCCTCCCCTACTATCTTCGCCAAATTCTCTCGCCACGCCCGTTTCCCTGAGTGTGGCCACCAAGGATGGGGTAGTGCAGCTGCAGAGTTCTCTAGGTAAGCGCCGTAGGGTGCCTCACTTACCCACCGTATATTCCGACGGTTAGCGGCCGGACTGCCGGAGCGTATGCCCATGCTTACGCCCAAGAATCCTCCCCTATATACGAAGTCTACTCCCGCCACGCCCGTTACCCTGGAACTATGAAACCAGGGATGGGGTAGTGCAGCCGCAGAGTTTTAAGGGTCGACGCTATAGGGTGAACGCCGACCCGGCTATAGGGTGAACGCCGACCCGGCTATAGGGTGAACGCCGACCCGGCTATAGGGTGAACGCCGACCCGGCTATAGGGTGAACGCCGACCCGGCTATAGGGTGAACGCCGACCCGGCTATAGGGTGAACGCCGACCCGGACCTACCCGACCCCGACCCTACGGGACCAGTCAATAGACGTGGACACGCTGTATAAGCTGTAGTTTTGACAGCTAAAACCTGTCAAACTGTCATAATTATGACTGCTGGTTTTACACAGGTTTTAGCTGCCAAAACTACAGCTTATACAGCGTGTCCACGTCGATTGACTGGTCCCGTAGGCACACAGTTTACCTACTACCTATCGATATCTTAAAAAAGAATTTGAAGGAAAGTGCGATGCGTTTGGGCATAGCGGATAGTTTTATCTTTATCAAGACAACGACCCAAAACATAAAGCCAAGCTAACTAGGACTTGGCTCCTGTACAATTGCCCTAGGGTCATGGACACACCCCCACAATCACCGGATATTAATCCAATCAAAAATTTGTGGGCGGAATTAAAGCATCGAATTTGCCAACATCAAATTACCAACAAAACCTACCTTAAAAATAAAATAGAGCAGGAACGGCACCGGATTCCGTCTGACGTCACTGCGAAATTAGTAAAATCAATGCCCAATAGACTAAATGAGGTTATTAAAAGCAAAGGCAATCACACAAAATATTAGAATTTATTTTACATTAGCGCTAGTATTACTTTATCCTACTGTACGAATACAAGTGTGACTTAATTTTTTAAAATATTTTTGAATTTGTTCTATTTTAAGTAAGAGACAATGAAATATGTGCTGTACATTAATTCTACACTACTACAATGTCATTTGCTTTTGTTTCTAATAAGAGTTTTTTTTAATGTGTGGTGGGTGCTTAGTTGAAGTGACTCCGTAAGCCGTATTACTTGTCTGGCTATCACTGCAACTCTTGCGGTGTAGTTTAGTGTGTGTAAGTTATGTTTAAATGGCTTTGTGACAGCATCATATCGCCTTTTATGATGCCGCGCTGTTAATCACTTTGCTCCCAACAGCGAACAGAGAATTGAACCCCGGCACCTATCGTCCTCTCACAACAATAGTCAGCCGCCTAACCACTGCGGCTATCTACCCGTTAAATGTTTTTGAAAAATAATGTATTTTTTTACGTTTTTCTGTAATAACTGGCGGCGTACAAATACGAGTGGGACTGACTGTATAAGAAAACCACGAATCTCCACTGGCCACAAAGATAATATAAAACCACTTAATTTTTTACCCAACTGACGCAGTGGTATTATATGTAGACCACCAATTCAAAATTATTTTCCTACTTTCGCAGCCGCACAAATTTTAAACCACCGTCGTTGTATCGTATGTTAGTGCATTGTAAATGGCTAAACGCGGTGTTTTAACATGCGCAATCTTATTTAGCGCATAGCCGTTGAGTTTAAGGTTACATGTTCATAGTTTCTTAATGTGTCTACAACCTGGGCATAAATCTATCAAAAAACATCTTTCATTTGTTTCTTTTTTATTTGAAAGAGTGTTAGTACACCATTTCAGGTAAGCTGAATATATTGTTTTACAAATATATGATTTTGATAAGCGGTAATTCGATTTTGATTATCTGGTTCAATATTTGTACCACCGCTCCACTAGCGCATTTTTAGTGTGCGAGTAAATGTTTTTACAAATATATCTGTCTGCAGAAAATGTCAGGCAACAACGATCTACCATTCAGTGTAGTAGGAATGAGTCGAGAGGAACTTGAGAGAGAGTTGGAAGAAGACCTTTACTCTTATTCTTTGCCATCTGGTGACGAGTCAGATTTAGGGGACATGCATGAAGATATAACTACAAATATTGATACTTATTCCAGCGAAAGTGATTCAGATGACAACAATCCTTTATCTGTGCTTCAAGCAAGAATTAGAAAAAAAATAACTACAGTTATCCAGCCACCAATTTGGGGTAAAACAGAAAGATTTTCACCACCTCTTCCTTTCAGTGAAACCAGCGCTGTACGTGACGAACTAGTCAACCCAAATCCGACGCCATATTCTCTGTTTCAACTATTTTTCGCCGAAAATTTTATAAATGATATAGTTTTTCAAACAAACCTCTATGCCGAATAAGAACAAATGCGTACTGGAAAACCTTACAGGAGAACGACGTGCGAAGAAATAAATGCCTTTTTAAGAATAAATTACCAAGTTATAAAGATTATTGGTCCAGTGCACCAGACCTACATGATACTTACATTAGCTCCCTTATGACACAAAAAAGATTTGTTGGCTTTTAGGACATTTGCATATCAACCCCTCAATAAAGTACGGCCGTTGTTGGACCATTTAGAAAAAGCTTTTAAGTATTGTCTTTTACCAAGTGAAATATTAGCTTTGGACGAGTCGATGATCAAATTAGAAGGTAGAAGTGTTCTAAAGCAATATATACCTAAGAAACCCATAAAAAGAGGTCACAAAGTATGTATGCTCTGCGATAAGTCGGGATACTGTTTAAAATTCGACATTTATACTGGAAAATCCAAAGATCAAGTTGCAGAAAAGAGCCTAGGTTCTAGGGTTGTGGACAAGCTTACTGAAGGTCTTGAACAAAAAAACCATACAATATTTTTTGATAATTTTTTTAACAGTGTGGAACTAATGCAAAATTTAAAGCAACGTGGGATACATGCAGTGGGAACAGTGTATGTCTCAATGCTTTCCTAAATCTTTCTCTAAACTATCAAATATTCAAAAATTTTTACAAAAAGGGCATACACAGATGGAAGTCGACAGTATGCATTCCACTATTGAGAAAAGGCTTAGATATACTAAAATAAATGTTCCCGCTGACTACATTTCCATCTGCAAAAAAGCTTGTGTACAGAAACCTTATCAAGTAAAATACTTGACCCATGACTTCTTTAAAAATTTCAGCAGAATATCTTTTGTAATATCAATTCGTCCTGGAAAACGTGTTGGAGATCCTGTTGTCACGGATATTAAAGCTTTCAAGTATACCTGCCATAAAGAAATAATGTTTAAACCGCGCCACAGAGGTCAATGCAACACACTTCTTTTAGATAGGCGGAACAAAGATATTGCGCCACTTAGTTTTTCGGAATTTCCATACTTGTACTCGGAAAGATTAAAAATTAAGGAAGACAAATATCAACATCTGCAACGAGGCAACGAAATAGCTGACAAATTAGCTAGAGGCCCCAGTGAGACACCACTCGTGGGTCCAGAACCTACATGTGGGAACTCCTATGGCAGTATCAAAGCCTTTGTCAGATCTGAACTCGCCGTTAAGCATTGCTCCAGCTGGAATGCACTTGCTGGCATGAGACACTACAAAACTCTCAGGATTCGCCCGTACGTGGAAAAACTGCGCAAGGCAGTTTCTATGAGCAGGGTCAGGCTGAGGTTACTCACAGGAATCTTAACCGGTCACTGCGCACTTAACAAACACTTGCATCGCATGGGCATAGTAAACTCTCCCCTATGCAGAAACTGTGGGAATGCGGAGGAAACTCCAATCCATCTTCTTGCCGACTGCTCGACAGTGGACAGGGAGAGGCGGAGCTACTTCGGAGTCGGGCGTCTGGACGATCCTGGATTAAGAAAACTAACTCTCGACCAGGTTGCGGACTTTTTCGTCCGAGTGCAACCTGGCTAAGAGGAGTAAAACAGCACGGGGGCACAATAGGTCTTCCTTTTGTCCGAGCTTGCCTTTACGGTTCGTCCGCCCGTGCAGTCCCAAAAAAAAAACATCTGCAACAGCTTAAAAGTACCATTGAATTTGTTTACCATTTCTTTTACGATAATTTACCATATAAAAATAATTTGTCTCCCCAAAATTGAGGACATTCGTTTTAGTGTTTTTGTGTGATAATGTATTTAAAACCAAAATGTTATTTTGGTAACAGTTCTGTTGGGTATGATTTTGTATAATAATGTCTTAATTAATTTAGTCAATAGCTTAAGAATGTTCTTTAAATATTTGCTTTTTATTTATGCTTGTTTTACAATACTAGACAAATAAAATATGTATGTATGTATGTTTTCTTAACTGTTGTTTATTATAAACAAATTATTAAATAGTAAAGTTTTTGTGTCAAAACGCGTAACTCCAAAAAATTAGTTTTATGAGACAGAAAAACTTATATATCAAAAATTTACATTCAGATTGTTGAACATAATATTATATTTTCTTAAGCCTTTGGAAACTATTGTGTATATAGTTTTAATAACATACAATAATGCAATTTTTCCCAAACGCCAATTTAATTAAACATATTTTTATATATACTAATATGCCGTCCCGAAGTGGAGTCGAACCACCATGTAGGGCTATCGCGGCTCTACCGCAAACCGTTGCGACCACCGGGGGCTTCGACTACACAAATAAACTTCACAAATATATGCGAACGAGATGTTATAATGACCTAGGATAGGCAACATTTTTGACACCGATTTAATAACATGTCCAAAAAAGTCCCTAAAAACAGTTTTTTGTGCCCCCTATATAATTATCCGATATGGAATTACGTGGTTTTCACTTTAGGCCGACGATTTCATCTACAGTATGGAAACACAACAAATATGTCAATATGTTGTCAAGTTCTGCTGGCACAGCTCCGATAGGAAAAGTGAAACGTTTTGACCGAAAATTAAAAATGGTTGTGGAAGTGGATTGTCCATTCGTCATTCGGGAATACAACCGCCACACAGTGTTTCGCGTAGAACAAGCTAGGTGGACAAAAGTCATTGTCAGATTCCATAACAGGGATAATTGAATGGTGTTATGCAACAGGGAACCAACCATCAAAATTAAAAAAAGTTGAGATAAGTGTATTTATGTGATGGTAACATAGAGAGCCACCTATTGAGCATATTTTTCAGTACTAAAAAATGTACAGGATTACCAAATTAATTATACAAAAATCAACAGCATCTTGAAAGCAGATTTTTTAAATTTCAATAAGGATTGAAGATGCTTGGTGCCGTACCGAGAACCGCGGTAAGGTAAGGTGGGGTAAATGGGAATTTGGGGCAAGTGTGAACATACCATTTAAAATTGTCGTGATTAGTAGCAGCGTGGCGCCATCGCGCGGAGAGAGGGATATACTCATGATGTAACCATGGAGTGCACAAACTATTTGATAGAAATATTGTTGAGATGCAATCTGACAGTTTTGTTCCTAACCTACAATAGATCTTGTCAGACGAATGCGGTGACAAATTTTTGAGTAGTGATTTTAGTGTTTAAATCTAAGGTAAGAGTTCACTGTCATATGCATTTCTTCGCCTAATTCGCTAAATTAAACTATGTTATAGTCACTGTTGTTGTAAATACATTCTAACAAAATATTTCAATATAGGTCACACTTGCCCCGGTAAAACATCATATCGGGGCAAGTGTAAACTGTTTGTCGGTGTAAGTGGGAACCTATTGTATATCAGAGGGTTTAATTTTTTTATTTTAACCGTGCGGTTATGGCAAAGAGTTGTTATTTAGTTTAGGCAATAACCTCGACTTGTTGTTTATGTATTCACTTATCTGAAATATTTTTTCAGACATGGTACGTAATATACGAAAAACTACGAGAGCCTCACAGTATTCAACGGAGTCTCTAGCAAATTCCGTTGAAGACATTAAAACTAGTACTTTGACTATTTATCGTGCACATAGAATTTACAATATCCCAAAAACTACCCTCTTCTATCATCTGAAGGGAAGCAGGGGGAAGAAAAGTAAAAGTCAAGGAAGGGCACCTGCAATTCCATTAGAAGATGAAAGAAGGTTGGCTGATGCTCTAAAAACGATGGAAAAATGGGGCTTTGGAATTACAAGAAAAGAAGTCCTTCACATTGTTTGGCAATACATCACTGCTAATAACAGAAAAACACCGTTTAGAGATGATACTCCGGGTGAGGACTGCTTTTTAAAGTTTAAAAGCAGACATGGGTTAAGCATAAAAAAACCTCAAAGTGTGGAATATTCCAGGAAAAAAACGACGGACCCATTCGTTATTTATGAATACTTTGATATTTTAAAGAAACTAATCGCTGCTGCTTCTGCTGCAGGTCATAAGGCTCCGCCACTTATTGTTTTCAAAGGAAAACATATTTGGGACAGTTAGTTAGCTGATGAAAGAAATAGCTTTGACGGCATGTCTTATGCTGCAAGTGCTAAAGGATGGCTGGAGGCGGATATATTCTATAACTATTTTCAGAAGACATTAATCCCAGCACTAGGTACAGAAAGACCAGTCGTAGTAATATATGACGGCCACAGTACACACATAAATGTGAAATTGGTGGAATTAGCCCGAGAAAATTTACAATACTGAAATTGCCTCCTCACACCACGCACCTTTTGCAACCACTCGATTTGGCAGTTTTCAAATCTCTTAAAGATACTTGGGACAGAGAACTAGTTATGTGGCAGAGGCAAAATATGGGACTTAAAATTTCAAAAAGGAAATTTTCCGAGCTATTAGGCTCAGTGTGGAAAAACTTAAATGCCGATGTTATAAAAAACTGCTTTAAAAAAGCAGGAATTGTTCCATTCGACAGAAATTTCATCCCTACGGACAAATTTGACCCAGAGTCATTTAGAAGGTATGAAAATGAAAAAAATAAACAGAATGTAGTTGAGACAAACCCTCCTATTTGCAACGATAAGTCCACTGAAGAGGCTACGCATATTACTGAAGAACCTGATCATTCTACTTCCACTGCACCTAGAATTGAAGTTATCCCAAGCACTTCAGTTAGCTATGAAAGTGCAAATATCGTCTAAACACCCTCTTCAAACATATCATTTGAACAGCTGTTATTAAGAACAGTACAGCAGACACCTGCACGCAAATCTGGGAAAAGACGAAAAGTTGCGCAAGGTGCGGAAGTTGTGACCGGACCTGAGATTATCCAGAGACTCGTTGCCGAAGAGAATGAGAGGTAACCAAAATACAACAGAAAAGAGAAAAACAAATTAAAAAAGCTGGAAAAGCTAAAAAAGTAGCAGCAAAGAAAAAAAAGCAGTACAAGTAGCGATAGTTCAGAAGAATTATCTGATGTAGTTTACACTAACTCAGACGATGATCTTGATCCTGAGATACTTGAGTCGGAGGACGAAAACGACAAAAATTATGTGATAGAGGACGAACACAAAGAAAATGAAAACTGTGAAAATAAGATTATACACAACAACAACTAAAGGATAAATGGGTTTTGGTGGAATACAAGTCAAAAAAACATATTAAACATTTCGTAGGAGTAGTTACTGACATTACACTAGACAACCAATGGTGCGTAAAATTTGCAAAATACCGAAACAACTATTTCACCTGGCCACAAGTAGAAGACACTGATACGCTTACTGCAGATGAAGTAACAACCGTCCTTCCATCGCCATCTATAAGCAAAAGGGGCAATATAACGTTCCAATTTGATTTTTCCGAATTCAACTTATGAGTTATTTTGTTCTTAATTATTAATGTATTATTTCGAAAACCGCTTATGTTTATTCAGTTTTGAAAGTTACAAGTTTATGTTTAAAAGTTCATAACTTTTTACTATTAAAGATTTATTTTAAAAACTATATATCTGTGGTAAGAGCTACTTTTTTACTTATTCACACTTCCCCTTTATATGCAGTATTAAATTCATATTTGCTGTAAATCACACTTGCCCCAAACTGGTGGGAAATTGTGACTTACGACCATAATTACATTTATTGACATATAATTCTAATGTAATTAACTTTTTAATTAATTTTGTCTAGTGAACTCCATAGGTAAACCTTCAAAGAAAGCACATAAAAATACTTTATATTAATAATTCTTTGAGGTTTACCAGATCGACACATTTAAATTTCAACTATTAAAAATTGTGGTCACTTACCCCACCTTACCTTACAGAATTATTTACCGTACCGAACTTCAGTTTTTGGTACCGCAGACCCCTAATATGGAGTGCGACACTGATCACGCCTTAATTGAAAGAGACAAAAAAGAACTAGCATTAAAATTAATCATCCAACAACTGGTATCAGCTAGTTAGATCATGTAGAAGAAAGAAACCGTTTCAAGTGGTGGTATTAAACAAGGATAATTTTCTGGAAATCAGCAGTTCAGCTAAAAATGTATATGTATCCAAAAAAGTTAACACAGACGGCGAAAAGTTTTTGTGGCAACCCGTTCAATGGCTACAATATTCAAGCGACTTAGGAATTGTAAAATATAAATTCTCGTTGGATACATCAGAATCCTTTAAAACTCTAAACTTGCGTAAACGCGGAAAACAGATTTTCCTGTTACCATTCCATTAGTTAGTGAAAAACCACTTCCAATAAGCACGAAGAAAAAAGAAAATCTGTTAGAACTACTCCCACTTGTAGATGAAATTTTCGAAGATTTTTACAGAAACCTATCCACAAAAGATGATGTCATGGACGAAGACCCAGATCTTGTAGAAGTAGATATAGATTCATAATTTTGACGTGTATGCATTTTGAACCTATATGAAACAATTTATAATATTTTTGTAATGTTTTCTTAAAATAAAAAAGTTAAGTAGTGCGTAACTAGGTATCTTATTTTATAAAAATTATAAGTGTGAGTGAAAAGTTAGGTGTCAGTTTAAATAAAAATTTCTTACAATTTCATCAGCTGTATATTATCACTGTGGTTTTAATACCATTACTACTGTTTAAGAACAACAAAAATATTTGTATAGCAATTTTCCGATTTTACAAATACTTCAGAACATTCATTTAATGCTACTGAAAAATTTAATATATTAACTTTCAGCGAGTAAGTCAAAAGAACGTTTCTTGCCTATTAATAAAACCTGGATGGAAGGCGAGGATATTGAATTCCACGTGCAGCGTCATCAACCACAACCTTCTACATCAACTAGCGATCTTGTTTCAATAGGCAGACCTAGAAAAGATTTCCAAGACATCATTTAAAACAAATAAACGTAGAGTTGATGATCTCGTTCAAACGCGTAGTGTTGAAGAATTAATGACTGCTGCAGAAGTAGCTGTGCGTTCAACAGGAAATAGAAATGTTGCAAAAGTTCTTAGACACATAAATGAAAGACCAGAATCAGTTTCTAGCAAGAGTACTAGTTCCGAGCAGGGTGTTAGGCAACTAAGTGGTGACGAAGCGTTAGCATACTACATAGATTCTACAACACGCACCTACAAGCAGACTAGGAAGTGGTCTTTGAACGCAGGACATCACATGTTTCCGTCAGATCACTGTTTGGCTAAATCAAAAAAAAACCTGCTATCCTTGCGAGGACCATATTGTTTACACTGAAACTCGTGCTGAAATTAATCTTCAAGCTGTGTTAGATAAAACTGTTGAGCGCTTAATAGAAACTCAGAGAAAAGTGATTGAAAGTGTATGCCCTAATTCATCGTTTATCCTCATTAGTAAATGGGGCTGTGATGGAAATTCTGGTCACAGCACTTATAAACAGAAGTTTGCGAATAGCGAGGATACTGATGAGTTTCTGTTTGTATTTTCATGTGTTCCAATTAGATTAGTCGACAATGGCAATAACATCATTTGGCAAAATCCTCGCCCATCCTCCACGATGTTTTGTCGACCAATAAAGTTTATTTTTGCCAGGGAAACAATAGAATTTACGAAAACAGAGACTAAAAAGGTCCTAGAAGAAATAGATAATTTAGTACCAACAATTCGTAAATTTAATGATGATGAAATTTCTGTAAAGCACGAATTACTGCTGACCATGACTGACGGAAAAGTGTGCAATGCTTTAGCGGAAACTCATTCATCGCAGAAGTGTTACATTTGTGGTGCTACCTAACTAGAGGTGATAAAAACTGCAATTGTGCCAATTGGACTGCTTTCTGAAGAAGCCCAGGAAGTTAGAAACAAAGATTGCCACAGATTCCGAGAACATAATACCAGAAAGTCCTCACGAATAGCAACAAATAGAGACCTATTATCCATGTTAATTATAACATCCGATCTTATGATCAATGGCCTCCAGGAACTCCTTAAAAAAGGGGGAGGGGGTCCTTCTAGGACAAAATCTTTCCCAAAATGAAGAAGATTATGGCATATCTGATTCCGAAGACGAGGATATTGATATTACAATTAGTTAATGTGTACATAATTACAAAATGAAGATATTATGTTTTATCTGATTTATCCGATGATTCTGAAGTCAAGAATAAGTTTTTTGTTTTTTTTTATTTCATTAAAATTCTTATTTTTATTTTGTGTTTTATTTATTAAATTAAAACTAAAAATCAGACTTTTGTCCATCTAGCTTGTTCTGCGCGAAACACTATGCGCCATAAGGGAGGCGTGGACTTAATGGACAGCAATATTGGAAGATACAAAATACATCTCAAGAGTAGAAAATAGTATTTAAGGATATTTTACCACCTACTTGATTTGATAGCTGCAAATTCCTGAATTCTATACAAAAAAGTATTACTCGCCAAAGGTACCCCTACTAAACCTCTTTCACAAGCCGAATTTCGCACTGAGCTTGCTGAATCTTTGTGCAAAATAGAGACATCAGTTTCAAAACGAGGCAAACCTAGTGCACTAGAAAATGAAATACAGAATAAGAAGCAAAAAGGTCCATGCCAGTACATTCCCCCCAAAGATGTCAGAAGAGATCAGTGTGGACATTGGCCTATTTTACAGGATGGTAAAATGCGATGCAAATATCCAAATTGTAAAGAGTTCACACACACGAAATGCCAAAATTGCGGAGTAGCACTTTGCCTCAATAAAAATAATAACTACTTTTATAACTTTCACGTTAATTAGATATGTGCAGTGATAGTGTGCAGATGGCAGTTCAGGTGTGAGCACGTGTTTGTCCCGCTCGCATAAATATCTATTACATGCAGGATATTAGTTGATACGTTGGTTTTACGTTATTTGTAAATTAATTGAAGTGTTTAGTGTGTAGTTGTGTAACTCGGTATTAAAATGTTAACAAGAGAAGACCTAGTAGAAATAAAAAACATGTTTAACAACTCTTGCATGGACCTAGTGAACAACGACAATCTAGTTACTGCTATTAGTAATAAAATAATGGAAAAGATGGGAACATTAATAAAAAATACTGAAACTATTCTTATGGAAGAGATGAAAGCACTCAAAAGGAAAATGAAGCGTTGAAAGAACAGCTCGATGATTTAGAACAGCACTCACGATGTAACAATGTTCGTATACATGGAGTGGAGGAGGAATCTAATGAAAATGTGGAACTAAAAGTATTGGATTTATTTAAGAATAAAATGAATTTAAATATTTCCCGGAGCTAATTCAAAGCTGTCACCGCGTCGGCCGTCAGGATAATCTGCAAGGTAGTAAAAAAAGTCGCTGTATAATTGTTAGAATGGTATCCATTAGGCAGCAGATGGAAATAATGAATAACAGGAAAAAACTCAAAGGCACTAATGTATTTATTACTGAGGATCTGGTTAGGTCAAGGTTGCGCGTTTTCAAGATGGCACAAAAAAAGTTCGGGAATAAAAACGTATGGACGATCAGAGGTAAAATAATGGTGAAGAAGTTGAATCTGAAACATATGGTTAAGTCGGCTACAGATGTAGATAAATTGTAAGATGTTATAAGAATTTATTTTATTTCTTGTTAATATTGATTTTGATGTCTCCCTTTTCTCATTATTGGTAATTAATCTTATTTCTTAAGAGTGCTTTCTATTATCGAATGGTACATGATTCAATTAATTTACGTTTGATATTAATTATTGGTTTTTTTTTTTATTGTTAGTAATTTTGAATGGTTGAAATGCTGCTAACAACTATTATCTTTTGTTTCTTTTTTTTTAATATTGTTATATGATTGTGCGGGCAATAGCTCATTTTTGGTTAATCTCGGTTTACTTTTATATTTTCTGTGTTTGCATATACTTTAGTTCGACAGCTTACTTAGTTTGAAGGTAGTAAGGTGGAACATTTATTTAATTCCTTTCTTGTTTTTTATAATATCTCATAACACATATTTTGTCAAACTTCGCCTGTAATTATATAAATCTTGTGTTGCATCTCTATGGTTACATAGGTTACTTTAATGCTTTAATGCATCCCCTGCGATTTTGAATTCTGCATAGTTCTAATGAATATTGCGCACTTAAACATACGCTCCCTAATTCCACGTTTGGGATTTTGTAGAGACACGGTTGTTGATCGGAAACTTGACATTTTTATCTTAACGGAAACATGGTTAAATCCCGATTTTGATGTGTCTAATCTCCAAATTGATAATTATCGGTTCGAACACATGTCTAGGCCGGGTAGGGGTGGTGGTATAGGTATGTATATTACTAATCGCTTAAACTACTCTATTATAAATAAACATGTATGCAATGACATTGAGTATATGTGGATAAAGGTATATGCTAATCAAAAAAACTTTTCTGTGGGAGCCATATATAGACCGCCCAATTCCAATTTTAATAACTTTCTGAATCTTTTCGAGGACATTGTTAGCGAGTTGATCACTATTACTGATGAAGTATGTTGTTTGGGGGACTTTAATGTCGATGCTTTAAGTGACAGCAATATGAGTCGTCAAATGTTTAATTTATTAGAGATATTAAACTTGAAGCAAATCGTAAATTCTCCTACGCGGGTGACAGATTTCTCATCAACATTAATAGATTATGTGTTAATTAGTAGTCATGATATGGTAGCCGATTGTAAGGTTATTGATGTTCATGGCGTCTCTGATCACGAACTTGTTCTCTGTACTCTTGCTCTACGGCCGCAGAAACGTGTCTCACATACTTTTACTTATCGAAATTTCAAATATTTCAATTACGAAATATTTTACGGTGATTTAATAAACTATCCCTGGAGGTATATTTTTGATATTGCTAACATTGATGACAAGGTAGAGTTCTTAACTTTGGGCCTGTTGCATATCTTTGATATTCATGCTCCTATAATTACAACATGTCCTAATAGACCCTGGAAGCCCTGGATAACTGACAATATTAAACTCCTTATTAATTTACGTAACAAAGCTTTGGCCAAATATAAACGAACGTCCTCCACTAACGACTGGAATTACTACAAGACACTGCGGAACTTTACAACCTCTGCAGTAAGACATGAGAAGAAAGCATTTTTTGAATATAAAGCGCGCACTTGCAGTTCACAAGATCTGTGGAAGATGTTGAAAAAATTTAACATCTACACTGCTGGTGAGAGTCGTAACACCTCCGTTCCTGAAAGTCTTCGAGACGTTAATAAAATTAACGAACACTTCATTAACGAGGGAAATAGTACATTCTTTCTCGACGCCGATCTAGTAAATTATTACTCGACTAATCGCAAAAATTCCGTTCAATCCTTGCTGGAATTACGTACAGTCTCTGAAGATGATGTGTTTTCTGCAATTAATGCTTTTAAAACTTCTGCGACTGGTCCTGATCAGCTTAATATAAATTTAATAAAATTGACTTGTCCCTTTCTTGTACCTTTTTACACACATTATGAATGAGTGTATCACTTCTGGCACATTTCCAGATACCTGGAAGAGGTCTTTAGTAATCCCTATACCCAAAAATTCGTCGCCAACTGTATATAATGATCTACGACCAATTAGTATATTACCAGTCTTGTCCAAGATATTTGAAAAACTAGTTGCTTCACAATTGCAGACGTATTTGGATTCCTCGTTCATACTTCCTAAGTTTCAATCCGGCTTCAGACCAAACTACAGCTGTGCAACTACTTTGTTGGACTTAACCGATGAGGTGGTTAGATCTAGAGATAATGGAGAGAACACTATCGTTGTTTTGTTGGATTACAGTAAGGCCTTTGATACGCTAAATCATCATATTCTGTTAGCAATTCTACACTTTGTAGGTTTTGATAATGTTGCACTGAATCTGTTTGCTAATTATTTGTCTAACCGCTCACAATGTGTTAAGGTGGTGGATACCTATTCAACTTCCATGTTGATATCTGCTGGAGTTCCACAGGGCTCAATTTTGGGACCGATACTTTTTAATATTTATACATCGCAACTTCATCATAACCTACAGTATTGTAAATTCCATCTCTACGCTGACGACACACAGTTGTTTTATTCGTTTCCTCCCTGCAAACTTGATGAAGCTATCAAGAATATCCAGTTTGATATAGACCACTTAGTTGAAAAAAGTACCTCTCATTTTCTAAAACTTAATCCTTGTAAATCATCTGTGTTGGTGTTTGACACGCATAATAAGAGAATCTTAGATCACAGCATACAAATAACTATTAATGGTACTCCCATACCCGTGGTTCGTTGTATCAAAAGTCTTGGACTTTACATCGATACTGCTTTAACCTTTAGTAATCATATTTCACAACTATTACGGAGGTCTTACGGAATGCTGAAGATCTTATTTCGACATCGACATATACTAAATCAAAAAACTAAATTGCTTTTGTGTGATGTCCTTATACTTTCTAACTTCAACTATTGTGATGTCATATACCACCCTTGTTTGCTTGCTGCTGATATAAAAAGGATACAGAAAGTTCAAAACTCGTGTCTCCGCTTTATTTACGGTATACGAAAATATCAACACATACGTCATACTTTGAAATGGGCGGATTGGTTAGATATGTCAACTCGTCGAAAATTTCATAGTCTATGTTTTTATCATAAACTAATTTTTTATCGTACGCCTCCTTACTTGTATCATAAAATTAGATATCGCACTGACATACACAATATTAATGTTAGGCATCGCCATGCTATTATGATTCCTCAACATAAAACCGAATTTTTTAAAAGATGCTTTACCTATCAAATATCACACTTGATGAATGCGCCAAAAATTTCACTTGGAAAATGATTTTTCATTTGATGAAACAATGGTGGCATACAAAGGCACTCGTGCTGGAAACTTACGACAATATATAAAAAATAAACCCCATAAATGGTGTTATACATTTTTCGTATTTGCTAGCGTCTCTGGATTCATCTTAGATTTTATTCCATACCAGGAATCTGCAACTTTTTTTGAACTAAAAGGAACGAAACATGAACTGATCAAATATGAATGTTCTTTATATCGAAAAAAAATAGAAATGCGAGATTAAACTTTGCACAGAAACACATTGACAAAGACTTTGAATTTTTGTCCAATAATAATTGTTATTTTTTCTCATTTCTTTTATGTACAGATTTTATTGACGGACGAATGTAAAATTAATTTATCTGGATCGGATGGACTAGGCTATGTCTGGAGAAACAAGTGCGAAAAATTTAAATCTAAAAATGTATTAGGAACGGTAAAACACGGAGGCGATTCAACTATGTTACACCTTACACCTGGAGTCCAATTATTAACCCTTTATTATCTAGAGAGAAGGAGGGTTACTAAATATCGATTATGTTTAAGGAAAGTCCAAACTGCTGATTGGGAGAACTGGTGTTTTGAACTATGGCGGAAAAATCTCCTTGTACCTTCTCAGTATATCACTAATCATGAAAAGCATTTTAGAATTAAGTTATCAAAATTACTACCAGAAGATAATTTTAAAATATTTGATTCTTCAAATTGATTAAGAACTAACTAGAATGTTATTTTTAAAATAAAAAATAATAATGTTGTGGGGATGCATGTCTGCATCAGGATGCAGTTACACTTTATAGAAGGCACGATGAATAAACAGATATATTTAACTATTCTAACGGTGCGTTCACACTATTCAAGTGAATTGATCAAGTCAGTTGAATTGAAGTGACTTGAAAGCGAATTGAGGGTTTAGATATTCAATTCGCTTTCAAGTCACTTGAATTCAACTGACTTGATCAATTCACTTGAATAGTGTAAGCGCACCATAAAACAAAATTTACAAGTCAGCACAGATAAACTTGGCTCATTTGCATTCTATCAGTATACGATCCGAAACACTCGGCCTTCATTGTAAAAAGCACTCCTCTTTCTAAGTGTCCTAAAGTTTCTTAAACGTCGAACAGAAGTCATTCTGCTAAATACGGCATCACACGTCGTTCCCTACAGCGAATTCTAAGAACAGATTTGAAACTCTTCTGCTGCAAGGTTCGGCTGCTTCAAGCTCTCCATCCAGAAGAGGAGGTAATGTAGCTCGTTTGGAATACTCCAGGCATTCATAAACATCGCATAAAATGCTTGGTAGACGACAACGGAGCTAATAATGTGACTATATTTTTCCAATATAACTCAAACAGCCAATGGCGAGCGCTGTAGGGCAATAATTAATTTTTTTGTTACCAGAGTTACTGCAATGCCACAATATATGGTTTCACAAGATGGTCACGAGATCTCGCCGTCCCAGAGATTTTCCTGTGCAACTATCACAAGGACAGAAAACATGCCAACAACTCTCGAATCATTCAGACACTAAAGGGCAACATCCGGTGGTCGATGTGGTTTCTCATCTGTAATTAAAAAAATGTATGAATAAAACTTTTGCTTGTTGTGTAAATCATTTATTTATTACGTTCCTGTCTAATTTTACAAAACGAATAGGGTGATGCAAAGTGTTACTTATTGTGACTTGGTTACTACTTTCATTGAATGCCAAAGCAACTAGTTTGAATGGCCAAAACTGAAGATCGTTCCTCAGAATATTTTCAGTTCTCTAAAAGTTCAAGTTATTAAAATTAAACACTAGTGGTTCGCAAAGTGGAAAGCTTGGCAACACTTCAGAGGCTGCTGCTTATTTTGCCATTCCGTTTTTCCAAAGATATATTTAATGAGAATAGAAAATTAAATTTAAACCCTACAAAAAAGATAAAATAAATGATAAGTACATTTTATGAAACGTTAATTAGGGAAGATTCTATAGCTCCGTTATATTTTTTCTATTTTTTGCTTACCGAGCTCTAACAGTGCAAGATAGCAAACAATTTGTAGAACATAACATTTTGTTAAGAAAGTCCGCGACAACGCTATTCTACCCATTATAGTTTCGAGTTCTACCAATTAGAATTGTGTTACGTGTGGAAAAGGCCGCCAGCTTTACAAATTAATTTAGCACCATCGTATTTTAGATTTGGCAATTACCTGATTTCATTTATATCGTACACATAATAGCCTGTTACGATTCCGTTTTTCACTCAAACTCATGATTAATCATTTTATTTGATCCTTGATATTTTTTAATGTAAACAACTCAAAACATCTTTGAAATAGTAGTAACAATTAACACTGATTAACAATTAACACCAAGTCAAAAGTTACACACATTTTTTATTTATGTGGAAGGCGTAATCCAACTACAAAAGCTTTCAAATAGTGAGTAGCAGTATGTAGCAAGAATTAGGATACCACCAATTAGCAAACATTAAAATTGCTTGTAAAACTGTATAATATATTTAAAAACATAATATTTGACAATTATGTAAACTCGCGTACTTTAGAGCAGGGTCACACGAGCGTTAATTAAACGGACGTCGCGACGCGCGTTTATCCGTCTGTTTCAGTACATAAAATCGTTTAAGACAGCCACACAAAGAACGCGCCTTAATGTTGGCGCGCGTTCTAGTAGTCAACGGTCGTTCTCTTCTGCATCGTCCGAATGATGCGTTATAGCGCAACATTTGACGTAATGCACGGTGTCACACAGTGGTGAATTGGCCGTGCGTTTCTTTAAACACGCATGTAACTTCTATTAGAAGATTTGGCAACACATTGCTTATTATTAATTGCTGTTGTGATTGTGTTTGTGGTAAAACTCGGTATGTGTATCTGTGTGGTCTTGGCACATTGTCTTGGGATGATGTAATAATACCTAATAGAAGAAATAAAATGTTTGCATTGACAACTTAGTGCCTATAACAAACTAAACTATACCTATTTGTCTAGATCAATATTATTTGATCCAGCATTTTTTAATACTGCGCAAAAAAATATTCCCACTTTATATAAACTACCTTACCCGTGTTCTTAATAGTTATGGAGATATTTTATAAATTATATAGGCTGTTACAAATTCGCGGATCACCATTGGAATCTCGAAAACGGTAAGAGATACAAAGTCGGTTAAATTGGAGCAAAGTTGAGTTTTTCGCTGCTGAGCAATAATCCATTTTAAAAAATTTTCTGATTTACAGTTTTTGAAATATTTCCGAAAAACCGAAATACACACTTTTTCTTTCTATTCTGAAGTTATTATTGCATGGACCAAAACAAGATTAATACATTCAACAGGCACTTTTTTGAGCTCTCCACGAAGGTGTTATTAGATTTTGCTTAAAGCGTTTCGTCTCGCTTTGACCACAACTTCATTTTTTCTTATGGCCGTCATATTAGATCTTGGCATTATTAAATAGATCAATTTTTTCCGATATTTTTCATGTATCACGCGTCCTCATTAAGGGCGCGATTTCCGTCGGAACTTTGTCGAACGAGCGCCCAGGGGGCGCTACAATATTTTTCTATTAATTTAGTAAGTTTTCGCACCGTTTCGAGCAGGGTGAATTGTAAGTTGCATACTCGCTGTTTCTTATATATAGAAACAAGGAAGCGATAGTGAACGAGTGAAATAGCAAATGTATCGACTACCTGAAATATTCAACTGCAATATGTTTTCCCGAAACATACACAAGCATCGTTGCACTAAGATAAGAGTAGCACTTACAGTGGCAAATCGTTCGCCGCGTAAGATTTTTTATTCGAAAAAAACATCTATTCCACGCTTTTTGTTTTTATATCTCAATAGAAATATTGCAGGTAGGGGAGACCGGGGCAGGTTCGGACACGGGGCACAATCGGACAGTTAAAATTTAACATATTAATACAATTTTAGCGCATGCGCATTTTAATGACATATTCGTCCATGCTCGAGGTGCTAGCCCTCTTAATTTTTTGTCAATAGCTGATGTTGTTAGACAATTAATCGGAATTTACGGTAAACGCTAGTTCACGTAAGTGTTTTTTAATTTACTTCGTAAGGATTTAGATGTCTTGAAATTCACATTTCTGTTTCGCACATAACCTCAATAGAAGCCTAGTAATATGACTATGAATTACATTTGAAATGAAGAAGTTCATGCGTTTGTAGCATTCGGAAAGATTAATTGTTTTATTATGCAACACACTGGGGCAGTTCCGTACATTTTCATTGGCACATTCGGACGTTGTCCGAATGTGCCCCACCATGTCCGAATGTGCCGCGTGAAGATATGTATATCAGCTACCAAGAAAATGTATTGTTACAGAATGGTTCGTACTTACACACGAAAGACGGATAGATGTAATATATCAGAGTCAAATATACAGTCAGCAGTGCAAGATATTAAAGAAAACAAAATGTCACTTAGAGAAGCTGGATTAAACTATAATATAAAGAAATCCACACTGCATGATCGTCTTAAAAAAATTCTCGGAAAAGAAAATTGTACTCCTAACGAAGGTGAGACACGTCAAAATGAATATGCACCTACATCTAAGTATGTTACACGACAAGTCTTCTCTAATAATGAAGAACAAGAATTGCAGGTTTATTTAATTCACACTTCCAACATGCATTTTGGCTTAACATACAAAAATACTCGCAGTCTTGCATACGAATTCGCTGTAAGCCTGATTAAAAAATATCCTCCAACATGGGATAACAATAAAATGGCCGGAACAGATTGGATGTCAGGTTTTATGAAGAGACATCCTGGCTTATCGTATAGAAAACCTGAAAATACAAGTATGGCTAGGGCTACAGCATTTAATGAGAATAACGTCAAGAAATTTTTTGATAATTACAGACAATTAATGAGTAAACACAAATTCGCACCAGATAAAATTCTAAATCTAGACGAAACTGGCATATCAACTGTACTTCAAGCACCCAAAGTAATATCTCAAAGTGGTAAAAAGCAGGTGGGACAAATTGTGTCTTGAGAACGGGGTACTCTAGTAACATTCTGTGGTATAATATCGGCTACTGGCAATTCTGTCCCTCCGGTATATATATTTCCGCGTATGAGAATAAAGGATGAATACTTGCAAGGGGCTCCAACAGGTTCTGTTGGTTTTGGATCAAAAAGCGGCTGGATGACAGCCGAAATATTTGTAAAGGTTCTACAACATATTAAAAATTCTTTAAATTGCAGTAATGACAATCCTATATTGCTTATTGTCGACAATCACGAAACCCATGTTAGTCTTTCTGCAATTCTATACTGTAGGCAAAATGGTATCAATCTACTCTCATTTCCCCCCCATTGCATACATAGGATGCAGCCATTAGATGTAGGTGTCTACGGTCCATTTAAATCTCGCTGTAAACAAGCATTCACTGATTTTTTAAGCTGCAATCCAGGAAAAACAATTAAGATAAATGATATTCCTAAACTTACCTTACAGCCATACCTACTATCATTCACACCTAGCAATATTACAAAGGCATTTGGAAAAACAGGAATATGGCCTTTTAATTCATTGCTTTTCAGAAATGATGATTATTTACCAGCAGTTGCTATGAATACAGAGCAGCCAACTGCAACGGTAATAGTCACAGAGGTTTTAAACGATTCCACAAATTCTACAAGTTTGATAAAATCTAGAGAGACTTCTAGCACTGCAAGTTCTCATAATACTATAGTAAAATCTATCATATTTGATATATTAGAAAACGCATTTGTATTAACAGAATCAAAAAAGAGAAAGCCAATAATTACCGATATTAGACCCTACCCGAAAGCTTCTTCAAGTTCATTAGGACGCAAGAGAGAACAAGGTTGCTCACGTATCTATACAAGCATTGCTGAAATGGAAAGAATTGAAGAAAAAGCGAGAGCACATAAGATGAAACGAAAAGATACATCAGGACCAAAAGAATTAAACACAGCAAATCGTGCAGAGAAATGTAACATAAACGGAAAAAAGAAAGGCCAAAAGAAAAAAGGAAGGTTTGCGAAATATACACCTGCTGCAAGTAGTGAATCAGAAATGGAAATATTGAGTTCAGATTCAATTATGGACATCGAAGATACTCAAGATTACATATCAGGAGAAATAGAAAACGAAGACATTTTAGTAGGGAGTTATATCTTAGTTCAGTTCCCTACAAAGAAAAATATTAAATATTATGTGGGCGAAGTCTTATCTGTTTCTAATGATGAATACGAAGTCCAATTTTTAAGAAGAAAAGAAAACAACAGCTTTGCACATCCGAATATTCAGGATAAATCAGTTGTGTTTCAGTCTGACGTCATTAGGAAACTACCTGATCCTATTAAATGGGCTAGTACTTCGCGATCCAACACAGTTATAAAATTTTCTGTAAATTTAAGCGCATATAATGTTCAATAAATATTTGTGTCTATTTACTTGACTTTGCTTTTTATACTGTCCGAAGCTGCCCCTAGTATATCCGAAACTGCCCCAGATTGGGGCAGTTTCGGACAAACTGCACTTTTTTTTAAAGCTGTATAATCACTATAATACTGCAGATAGTCGCAAAATTAAGTCAATAGTTGACAATAGGACGCAACTAAAACATACCTGTTATAATTTGGTTTTAGTAAGATGACCTGTGACAATTTAAATTAATTTCAAAGAAAAGTGTCCGAACCTGCCCCGGTCTCCCCTACATATATACACAGTTTTTGTTTAATTTCACTTGCATTACCATAAATTTATTAAAAAGAAAATCCTATTATGCTGTAGTAATAACTACAATATAATAATTTAAAATTTTGGTTACTAAATAAATATATAACAGCATATATATATATGTGTGTTTATACTGAATGGAGATAGTTTTTAAATGTGGCTCGCCACTTTGAAACTAGCCATTTAGCTATTTCAAATATATTAGTCATTACACCAGACTAATTAGGGCAAACTGTTCTATGCGATAATACGTAAACAAACTTCTTTTTTTTGTATTGCTAATATGGATTTATTATTTATATTATGTAATAATATTTATTGTTATTAGCATACAATATAGAAAAATGATACGGACGTGGTCGAAATAAAGAAACAGAGGCAGGATGATGTATTTATTCGTTATAAACGGAATTTAATTAATTGCTTTATAAATTAATGGCAATTAAAATTGTTTGCAATTTAGAGTTTATTGCAGGTTGCAATTCACGGGCTTTTTTGACGACGGATTAAAATAGGTCTTTTTCGACAAAGTTTGATATACATATATTTATATATTTATAACCGAAATTTTATAGCGTTTCTAACTCACTGAGTTAGTACGCACTGAATGTGCTTACATCGTCCAGTATCTGTACAGAGTGGAAAACACATTACGATGTATAAAACGGGAGGACGAAGATGTACTTATTTGTAATCATCTGTCTTTATACATTGTTGACTGTAAATAATTTTGAATTTTTTTATAGTAGAAACCATATTGTGGTACCCATAAATTTCATAAATAACGACAAGGGATCGACAGCACTTAAAAATGCATGCCAAAGCACAATATGTGTGGTCGTTACCTCAGGTCGAAAATGTTTAGCAGTACAAGTAGGAATAAAGGAATTGATTGTAAATTGCGACATATTTTGCTCAGCGCTCTTATAGTCCAAATAATAGTGAAAACTTGTATTCTAAAGAAACGGTGCTAATATTTTGGTTCTATATATCGTTGGGACACGTGAAAATGCCCAAATACAACCCGTCTTTAACTAAACGGCGGCAAAAAAGCAAGCGCTCTGTAGGTGCCAGAAAAGGTTGGGCGACGAGATGAAAAAACCTGAAGATCGGATTTGTAAGGTTTGCTGCACGAAAAAACTTTTTGGCAGCTGCATTTATATATTCCAATTTTAGTGAGGCAACAGTATGTGGTCATACAGTTGGAACAAATTATTTACCTTCACGAAGTGTTGACGAATCACGTTCGAAACAGGACGGAATAATGTGGGAACCAGTTAGTAAATTAGAAAAAGAAGTTTTCCAAAATGATCAATATATAACGAGGTCTTTATATGAAAGTCACTAACGAATAGGTAGTAACAATAGGATTTTTTTTAGCATAAATGAGGACAGTTTTGAGCCAAATGCGTTTATTAGTGGAGCAGAATATAATGAGTACGTATTTATAATACGCAGCTAGTAAGTTATTAATTTTGATAATGTGTATTTTGAATAGGATCAGACAGCATGAATTATCTATCGAAGAAGACATTTGTCATGCAAAAGATATCAGTGGTAATAGAATTGTAGATATAAATTATATTTTGAAATGGGCCACGACGTTACAATACAACCACGCAAAAATATGTTCAACTGGTACTCTTATTCTGAAGAAGGAAGAAAGGTTTGGATTAGTCAGCAAGTTTACATTTCAATGTAATTTATGTGAACGTCAGTATAAGTATCCCACAGAAGATCCAACAAAACCAAATTCCACAATAAACAATGGTGCGGTTTGGGGAACAGTAGCATCAGGAAGTACCTATGGCCATATCAAGGAATTGTTGAGTGTTATGGATGTTCCTGTAATGTCTGCAAAATATTTTTATAAAATCGAGTGTAACTTAAATAATGTACGTATGCTTGTATTTAAATGGAAATAGTATTGCATAGGTACAATTCACATTATTACACATTATTAGGTGTGGAAAGACGCTTTATGGCAAGAACTACATACTGCAGGAGAAGAAGAAAGATTACTCGCTATAGAGAAAGGACATGTAATCGAAAATGTACCGTGGATAACTGTTTACCTGGATGGTGGATGGAGTAAAAGGTCGTATGGACATAGCTATAACGCAGCTTCCGGTGTGGTTAGTATTCCGCCATGTAAAAGGAATACATATAACTTATCATGAAATTTATATTGTAGGCTGTTATCATTGGACGAGCCACTAGGAAAGTGTTATATGTGGGCAAACGTAATAAATATTGCTCCATTTGTGCAAGAGCCGATAATATCAATAGTGAACCACAAGCGCATATCTGCTATAAGAACTGGACAGGCTCCTCAGCATCCATGGAAGCAGATATCATTGTAGAAGGTTTTCGATGCAGCGAGGAAATGCATGGGTTACAGTATAGAGAAATTATAGCAGACGGAGATTCGTCTGTATTTGCAAAAATTCGTGAGAAGGTTCCTTATGGAAAAGAGGTAATATATATAGATGTAATATATTGTTTGAAAGTACAAATATATTGCTATTCAGGTATCTAAGATTGAATGTAAGAATCATACATTGAAAAATTTCGCGAAACGCCTGTATAACATAAAAAGAGATACAAATATTACCGTAGCAGGAAGAAAACTGGTCTCTATTTCAAAAATAAATGAGTTTGCAAAGTATATGCAAAGAATTATAAGAACTAATGCAAACGGGGATTTAAGTACTTTGAAGGAAGATATTAATAACTCCATCAACCACGTTTATAGATGCCACACCAAATGTAAGGAATATTATTGTAGTGGTGGTGGCCAAAACAAAATAAGTGACTTAAAAAGTACGGGGATATATAACTACATATGTGGTAAATGGTTATTGTTGTTTGTTTAATGATTAAAATTTACTATATCGTACTTATAATTGGCAGCTGCTGTCGACTTCTTATCTAAAAAGGCATCGCATTTGATTGCAAATGAAACCAATAATTCTGCGGAGGCATTCATGAACATCCTGGCGAAATTTAATATGGGCAAACGACTTAATTTAATTCAACGCGGATCGTTCCAGACACGTTCGCATTTAGCGGCGTTAAGATATAATAAAGGTATCCACTGGCACGTGAAACCATGGAGAAAAGCGATTGATAGTAGTCCTGGTCTCAATTTCAAAAAATAAATAAAGTACATCGCAATCAAAATTCAGGCGTTCTACGACTAACCCACGGCGAAGAAGATTGTTTGCAGTACCGGATAGAGAAAACTATGGCGAGAAAGCTATTCAACCAGACTTGTCAGAAAATGACCTCCAGGATGAATGTGCAAAAGTATTAAATCGATTGGTGGTACACTACAAAGAAATAAACAGTTCAATAGACATGCACCTATATATTCATGTACTTTTAGGTTACTCCTGAAGAAATTGAACAAATATCGGCAGCAACAATAGGGCAATTCAATAATGAAAGGTATATGTCAGAAAGAAACTTTAGATTAACCGCTTCGAATTTTGGAAGTGTTGTTAAACGCAGATCAAATACAGCGTGCCATAATCTTGTAAAGAAAGTTTTACATGGTGATATTGTTCATTCGGAAGCTATTAACTACAGCAAAATTAAAGAAAGCGTTGCTATCAATAAATTTGAAAAAGCGCTAGGCAAAAACGTGCAACCAGCTGGATTGTATATAGATCCTGTCCACACGTTTCTGGCAGCTTCCCCAGATGGTATGTACCAGTTATTTATAGCAGATAACAAAATTATACACTTTATATTTATTTCAGGGATTATAGACAGCGATCATATAGTGGAAGTTAAATGTTTATATAAAGTCGCCAAATCCGGGTTAACATTAGAAAATGCTATCCACACGATCCCCAATTTGTGCGTTGAAGTTAGTGATGGGAAAATATCCCTGAAAAAGAGACATAACTATTATTATCAGGTGATAAACCATCTTGCTATTTATTCTTTCAAGCAGTTTACATTGCGTTATAAACACCTATACAATAATACATACATACATAATACAATAAAATCTGAACATATTAAGATTTATATGACTTTATTATACGGATTTATTTATTCGTCATATTATGTGTTATTCATTTCATATTGTGATACAAATACATCACTTTTTAATAACAATTAATAAATTTGAAAACAGAATTTAACCGGCTGCCATCTAAATTTATATCGCTGAACTAAAAAAGTTTGTCGCCTGGCTAGTCCACCCCTATTTTCTGCAACCATCCTCACAGTTAGAGAAAAATCAGCAACAATAAGACACTCATTTTACTGCATGGAGCACGTAATTAAAACCCACTTTTATTCATTCATACATAGCATAATGCATTCCTTGATCCTTTGGCTACACAACATGCTACAATTTATTACTAACTAGCATCGCATACTGCCTATCTCGATGCAGTTTGTCACACGTGTTCCCCGTGTATCGGAATAGGGGCAAAATATGGGAAACCGCGCCCTTAAAGAAAATTAAATGGCTATAAATGCAGAAAATGTTAGAAATAACAGTACAAAGAAAAATATGCTGTGACGACAAAAACAAATCGTTATGACATATCTCCGTATAGTTTAGTTTGTTTACTGTTTAACTCATATGCAATTCGTTTTAAACTTATTCAAATGAAGAAAACAACGCATAACAACGTGACATGTTACAACTTTATTATAATAACGTGCCATCGAAAAAAAACATAATTGGTGTAGGCTATGTAAATGTTTTTGATCGTTGCTTTAGCCACTACCACATAATGACATTTATTATGTGGCATTTTATTGTAACCAAAGTTTATAACCTCAAATTAAATGTCAAGGAATAAATGTCATTATGTGAAAGTGGCTAAAGTAACAATCCATTCACATAGCCTACTCTAATTATGATTTTTTTCCATGTGTCTATAATATAATAACAACACAGTAACAGCGAGCGAAATTTACTTCCAACAGTATCCATAAAGACGTCAACCAAATAGAACATTGTTTGGTAAATTAGGTAGAAATTTTGTTCTTTATGGATGTTTTAGTAAAATTCGAAGGAAGTAGGAATTTCAGAATTATAATACAAATTGACTTATAATAAGAAAGCAATAGTCATATTAACAACTTTTAATATCCAGCTATTTATTTGCTGAAAAATTAAGTATTATAACATTCACAAAAAGAAAAAAAACAAAATATATATTACAATGTCCATACTATAGTCTTTTTCTTTGAAATTCTGAATAACTTATATTTTACAATACTCAGAACATTGCATTGATATTAAACGTGACTAACACGAACGAATTAAACTAGAAAAAATATCTTGACAGTTCTGAAAGTACCTACCACTACTTAATAGACATATTCATAATTATTACAGTCTACAAATTTAATAGTTCACCAACAAAACAAAATGTTTAAAGTAGATATTCGAAATATCCTCCGTTCTTCGCTATACATACATTTATTCTTCGTCGAACGTTATTAACAGCACGTTGAACATCTTTTCTTTGTAACGAATTAAATGAAACCAAAATTTTATTGCGTAGCTCGGCAATATTATTCACTGGTTCAGCATAAACTGTATTTTTCAGAATACCCCACAAAAAAAAATCTAGTGGCGAGAGATCCAGTGACCTTGCAGGCCAACGTACTATTCCACTATTCCCAATACACCGATTTGGAAATTGTTCGTTTAAATGATCACAAACCGCCCTTGCATTGTGCGCTGGTGCACCATCATGTTGAAACCATAATTCTGGAAGTCTTTAGCACTTTAACATGTCGCGTTTTTTTTTCATCACAAAAATCCATTGTAATAATCAAAACGATTTTCAGTAGGACTAAACAGTAAACAAACTAAAATATGCGGAGAAATGTCAAAACGTTTAATTTTTGTCGTCACCGCACACCATATTTTTCTTTGCACTGTTATTTTTAACATTTTCTGAAAAAAATTAATGATGCCAAGATCTAATATGGCGGGGATAAGAAAAAATAAAGTTGACGGTGGTCAAAGCGAGACGAAACGCTTTAAGCAAGATCTAATAACACCTTCGTAAAGAGCTCAAAAAAGTGCCTGTAGAATGTATTAATCTTGTTTTGATCCCTTCAATAAAAACTTCAGAACAGATGAAAAAAGAAAAGTGTGTTTTCCGCTTTTTTTGGGAAATATTTCAAAAACTACAAATCATAGAAAACTTTTTAAAACTACAAATCATAGAAAACTTTTTAAAATAGATTATTGTTTGGCGGTAAAAAACGCAACTTTATCCCAATTAACCGACTTTGTATCTCTTAGCGTTTTCGAGATCCCATTGGTGACCCTCGAATTTGTAACAGCCTGTATAGTCCGGTATAGACAATGACATCAACAGAAGATAATATATGTACCTACTTCCGGTTTCAGAAATGATTTATTGCATTTCCGGAACTCGAGATAATTTCTTTTTTTTTTTAATAGCACTCTATATACATATTTTGTAAGATCGATATATTAAGTACTATGTTTTATTTTAAACTTTTCAAGATGTTTCGTAGTTTTTAGGCAAGCTACAAAAATGTTGCCTCCAATTACGAGGTAACCTTTAAAATATTTCAAAAACAAAAAAGTATACATACATAATTATAATAAATGTTAAATAATCATGCTTTTTTCTCTTACTGAAATATTAATTCTTCTTTGAAAATTGATTTCAACTCTCCTGGACATTTCAGGAGTTATTGATGTAAAAGGTTATGCAATTCTTTCTCCCATATTTTATTCAATCGTCGGTGACCTTCAGTGTATTAACTCTTTCATGTATGCCCATAGGAAGAAATCATATTTCTTTAAGTTCGGTGATCTAGTTGGCCATTCTATTATACCTCCCTGACCAATGCATCTCTCCTTGAAGAGGTTATTCAATGCTGCCCTTAGATTCTATAACTTATCGGCAAGAGCTCCATCGTGAAGGAACCACATGTACCTTCGCATTTCTACTAATAATTATTCCAAATAACTAAATAGCTTCTGTAGTAAAAAATTTAAAATACTATTAACGTACTGTTCAAAAATACCAAAATATATAGGGTGTCCCATTTAAAATAACAGAACAAGCAAGTGTTTACCTACTTTTCAGGCACTCTGTATAGTTAAAAATATTTTTGGTTTATGCAGAACATAAATTGAGATAACTTTTCTTTATAACTTTTTTCTCTATTTTTACAAATGTGGCAGATATCTAAGATCAACCTTGAAATGGGACAGCGGTACTATATTTTACCTAACCCACTTGAATATGTCAAACCAAAACAAATGTTCACAGAAACCAACACACAAAACATTTTGTATATGAAGCAATGCATATATTAGTATAGGAGCTAGCAACGTTTTTGAGAGAGCATTTCAGGTCAGCTGATTTTTTGATATGTTTTCCTTATTGCTCCTTGGGTTAGAGTCTGAGTCGGCTGGCTGGCGGTAGCGGTTGCTTATATTAGTGCGCAGCCTACCTGTACAGGTAATAATCCTAGATTTTAAAAGAATGTTAAGAAGTGTAATTTTTAATTTTGTCACTTTGGATAGGTTTCCCTGACATAAATTTTTTATTGCCAGACATTTTTATCGTTGCTAATTATATGCCATACGCGAATTTTCTTTTTGTTCTTTTTTAAAAATTCAAAGTATTTTTTATGTCTGGTATTTATATATTATCTTATTTAGGGATGAATAAATCTAAAATTAATTTGCCAGACGTCAATTCAATTGTTTAACTTTAAATAAACACGATAAAGTGTGGCAGTATGATGCTAGTAATCAAGAGAGACAGATGCAGAATCTATTGCCGAGAATGAGACAGAAAACAATCACAAAGATACATTACTTATTCTTGCTTTAGTGAGTACAAATTTCGATATATAAATATTTTTAGAGAAAAAACCAAAATTAAAATAAAACTAAATTAGAAAAGGAGAGAATGAAAGGTATATCATTGAAGTTCAAAAAATTACATTTTTAATAAAAAAATTTCTGGTCACTATACGGAAATTACAAATAATTAATATTAAGTTATAAATTTTTTTTATTCTATAATAGTGTCATAAAAAAAGGAGGCATTTTTTTTATAACTTAATATTAATCATTTGTAATTCCCGTATAGTGACCAGAATTTTTTAATTAAAAATGTAATTTTTTGAACTTGAATGATATACCTTTCATTCTCTCCTTTCTAATTTAGTTTTATTTTAATTTTAGTTTTTTTTTCTGTTAAAATATTTATATATCGAAATTTGTACTCACTAAAGCAAGAAAGTTATGTATCTTTGTGATTGTTTTCTGTCTCATTCTCGGCAATAGATTCTGCATCTGTCTCTCTTTGATTAGTAGCATCATACTGCCACACTTTATCGTGTTTATTTAAAGTTAAACAATTGAATTAACGTCTGGCAAATTAATTTTAGATTTATTTATCCGTAAATAAGATAATATATAAATACCAGACATAAAAAAATACTTTGAATTTTTAAAAAAGAACAAAAGAAAATTCGCGTATGGCATATAATTAGCAACGATAAAAATGTCTGGCAATAAAAAATTTATGTCAGGCAAACCTATCCAAAGTGACAAAATTAAAAATTACACTTCTTAACATTCTTTTAAAATCTAGGATTATTACCTGTACAGGTAGGCTGCGCACTAATAAAAGCAACCGCTACCGCCAGCCAGCCGACTCAGACTCTAACCGAAGGAGCAATAAGGACAACATATCAAAAAATCATCTGACCTGAAATTCTTGTTTTTTAAACGTTGCTAGCTCCCGTACTATATGGTTGCCCACTCTCAAAACAGTAAACATAGGCAATGTTATGCATAGAACATTTACACAAATATAAAAATCCTGGATTGTCTAGATCAGATCAAACCAATCGCATATCAAGTAAAACATACATCTAATTTATATTAAAATTTACAATGCATTATAACTTAAATCATACTAATTTGTGTAAATGCTCACTCATTAATACAGTCAAATTTTTGGATCTTGTCCATTACGTCATTAACAGCGTAATTAAATACAGATATACATAAAATATTCATCACCGACATTTAACGTGCATTAGAGAGAAATGTTAACATGACATATGAGTCGATTCATACTGACATTACTCACGGCGTAACTGACAATATCCAAATATTTGACTGTATACATGTATAGTTGTAATCACGAAAGATGATCCCTGCGTCACTTACATAGAACTCAATCAACGACATTCAAAGAACAATATTCGTATCTAAATATCTATTTGTATGACAAGAACAGCCTGGATGACAGTTTGTATTTCGAAACTTTGCCTAGCACAGACGTACGGCTAGTGCAATTCACTTAAATAAGACAAAGGCGAGATTAGTTCGTTGTCTGCGCTTAAGCTATATATTTCTGCTTCTTTACTAAAAAAATTGACATACATTTGACAATGCATCTCCGGGGATCATCTTTCGCGATTACAACTGTATGTATGCACATTCTAAATAGACATAGAATACCAACTAAATAAAGATGTTTAGTATAATTTTTACTCTATTGTAACTTACATACTACAAATACAGTAACTACTGATTCAATTAAAATTAAATTTGATTAAAATAAATACCTTGTTCCATGTGTAACATTTTTCGTATCAATAAACATCATCATCCATTAATTTTTGGCAAATCAAATCGGCTTTTCAAGTACTTATAAAAATAGGTAAGCCATATCTCAGTTGTAGAGGTCATAATAATCAAACGCACAAACGAACTATCAGATTATTATTTTGATACGTGGATGAAATTCCATCTTTCAACGTATTATTTTGTTACGTATCCCAAAATATACTTTCCATTTAATTTAAAATGTAACATCCTTCAACACTGGTCTTAATGTGGTAGGATCCATACTATCTAAAAAATAGCTTATTCCTCTTCAGTAGTCAGAATTTATGAAGCAATGAGAAAGTTTAATTCACCTTTACAAAGAAACATTACACCAATGAAAAACTATTTTAAAATGTTTTGAATTGACTTGAACGCTTGAACCACACATGTTTGTGTGTTTCATCGAAAAATAACATAATTAGGGTAGGCTATGTAATGTTTTTGATCGTTGCTTTAGCCACTATCACATAATGACGTTTATTACTTGACATTTTATTGTAACTTTAGTTTATATACATGGATGTATTATTATATGGATAGCGCATTCTGTTCACGCATTGACTCTAACATTAAAGTGAGAGGTTGCACAAGTGAGATAGAGCTAGAATAGGCAAAGGATTCATATACGCCCATAAGATTTACATTGTTATTTTGGTTTCGTTTAGGTATTTATCCGTTTATCTCGTTTAATATTGATCGGATACCGACTTAAATATATGAAATGCGTAGCGGAATAAATAGAGAATAACTTGTACTTCGGTTTTTATTATAGATACCTAAGTAAATACTATTAAATATATTAAGAAAGTCCATCAATGCGTTTCCCCATATAGGTATGAAATATATGTTAAATCTTCCGCACAAATAATATATACTTACCTTTTAGCGTTATATGGGTAAGGTGGTGCATAAAAAATATTCGTACGCAAGATTTTCCCAATATATTAAATGAAATTGATTTTTAAAGTGATTTATGGGATATTGATAATCTTTGTGCCAAAAATCACAAAACTATTTTCAATATCTTTGTCTCAGGTATTGGCGCGTGAAATATACAATTACAGACACGTTAAAATTGGATAAAACGTTGGATTGGATAAAACAAGACATCTAGATGTCTTGTTTAATTTTAACGTGTCTGTAATATTGTACTTTAATATTTTAACATTCTTTTAACTATAGAGATAAACCAGAGACAAAGTTATTGAAAATAGTTTTGTGATTTTTGGCACAAAGATTATCAATATCCCATAAATCACTTTAAAAATCAATTTCATTTAATATATTGGGAAAATCTTGCTTGCGAATATTTTTTATGCACCACCTTACCCATATAACGCTAAAAAGTAAGTATTATATATTATTTGTGCGGAAGATTTAACATATATTTCATACCTATATGGGGAAACGCATTGATGGACTTTCTTAATATATTTAATAGTATTTACTTAGGTATCTATAATAAAAACCGAAGTACAAGTTATTCTCTATTTATTCCGCTACGCATTTCATATATTTAAGTCGGTATCCGATCAATATTAAACGAGATAAACGGATAAATACCTAAACGAAACCAAAATAACAATGTAAATCTTATGGGTGTATATGAATCCTTTGCCTATTCTAGCTCTATCTCACTTGTGCAACCTCTCACTCTAATGTTGGAGTCAATGCGCTGCACTTGTTTAGTATATTAGACGCTATCCATATATAATACATCCATGTTTATATAAGTTTTATAACCTCAAATTAAATGTCAAGGAATAAATGTCATTATGTGAAAGTGGCTAAAGTAACAATCCATTCTCATAGCCTACTCTAATTATGATTTTTTTCGATGTGTCTATACAAAATGTATACTATTCACTTGCATTCGACACTTCTAAATTTTGTTGACGTGTTTCTGCGCCATCTAGTGAAACGTGTTAAATTTAAAGGAAATCATTTTGGAGGGCGAAAAGCTTGTTTGTTATTGAAAAACGAATATCTAAGTTTTAAAAGTACAAACAACGCGCTTTTATATAGTTCCTGAATATTGTTACATATTTTCATCAAAAATATTTTACATAATTTTTTACTTCCTGAACACGACGAAGTAAAATTTAATTTCTAAGGCTTCTCCCGAGCAAAATTATTGCGAAAATATTGGGAACTATATACAGTGACTCACAGTATAATAATAAAAGTATAATAATTGTTAGAGAGGAAGTAACGGCTGTTACAACGTTAGAGTGAGTTCGTAAAGTCAGGTGAGAGGTAAGGTAAGAGTAATACGAGGTAACGATGGTCATATATACTATTGTGTTTATTCTTTGAATCTAACATACACGAACGGGTAAGGTAAACTTTGGATACACCTCGGATAACGCGAGGAGCATTTACGAACGCACTCTTAAGGTGGCGTACTTGGCCCTCTATTTCAATAACTTGAACTTGATGAGCAAATGTTGCATTTTTATCGAATATATTCAAAATGAGATGGCGTAAGGCTTACGAATCTCTAGAAAAGTAAAAAGTAATGAAATACTTAAACATGCGTAACATTTTGGCTGAAATAACATAGGAAAAGTGAAGATTAGAATATTGATTGTAATACAAAATATATTATAATATAAATATAAACTTCTCGGAAAAATAAAATATAACATTATATAGAAGAAAGGTATCCAGGGATTCTTGAAACGAGTTTTACTGGTTGCATATTATGTAGT